>WBMW01005741.1:33736-44922 GCA_013396635.1 Penelope pileata | reverse complement strand
ACAAAAACAAAAGAAAGACGAGAAAATACAATAAAAAAAAAAAAAAAAAAAAAAAAAAAAAAAAAAAAAAAAAAACAGTCATATTCAGACCAAAAAGCTTTGGTTTGAAGGAAAAATGGCCAGGAAACAGGGTAAAGGACTCCCTCAACCTCCCTGCCAGCACAGAAATCGTGCCTCCTCCCACAGACCCACTCCCCTTTTGACAAGCTTTTGACAAAGTTTTTCAGATAAACCAAGTCCCATTGCAATCGTTCCGCTGCCAAAAGCCTTTCAGGTTCTGTCCCTTGATAGGGTGACATTTTTTATTTTTTCCTCAAAAGGGCTGGATGTTATCACAGTGAATATGAGAGAAAACACCACAAGCCCTGGTGAAGGACCTTGAGCAATTATAACTCCTATTGTGCAGCTTATCGCTGTAATTATTGCCATTATCCCCGTTTCATAGCTGGCTGACGGGAATATGATTTGCAGAAGGGCATCAGAGAGAAGATACCTTGCCTGGCAGCTCCCATCCTCCTACTCCCAGGCTTAGGGGAAGACTGAGCTCTTTCTACCAGCCTGATGGTTGTTTTCAGGAGCCCTCCATGCCCACACAACACTTCAAACTGCCTTCAATCTATCCTGGGATTCTCACAGCACCTCAATGTCACATCAGGATCCCTCCCCGTAACGGCATGCTGCCAAATCCATCGCGTGACACAGCACATCCTGCCTGCCGGCCAAAGCTTCAAATGGGACAGACAGACAACAGGACGCTCAGAGCTGGGTGTCTCACCCAGCCAGTCTCTGTGGGGAAAGAAACCCATCTCCTTGCCCTTTGGGTGGGAAGTGTGTCCTCCTGCTCACATCTCCCACGAGCTGAGATCCAGCGCTGCTCCAGCCGGAGACAGCAGCTTCACCACTGTGAACCACCACGCCATCTACTCCAAAGTGCAAAACCCTGTGGTAGGCGATGTGAAAGAGGAGCTGTGCCACGGTGTGAGGAGCTCCAGAAGAGGTTGGGCTATGGGGGTGGCTCGTGTTGCAGCAGGACAAGGTTCAGCATGAGGACAGAGGGGATTGCCCGGGGAGCCCGGGCTGGGAGGAGGAGGAGGACGAGGTCAAGCAAGGTGAGCTGGAACCAAACAAGGAAGGCTTTAAAAACAAAGCACTTCGTATCACAGCCTGAAATCAGTGCTGAGCCAGAGGATTTTTCTGAGGGAAAGGGGTGATGTTCTCCTCCACAGAGGGAAAAACAAGAAGCCTAGATTTGTGCAGCCTGGGAGGCAGGGAGATCTCTGCAATAGCTGGGGGGAGCAGCAGGGTTCAGATGTGTCTTAGTTTGTAACTGTCTTAGTTTCTAATCCAGTGTCCCTCCTGGAAAATCCTTCATAGAGGAGGACATGGCAAAGCCAGAGACGAAAAGAGCTTGGGCCAGACATATGGAAAGAAAAAAGGAGTCCAAAGCTGAAACAGCTGGGAAAAGGGGGGGAATTTTTTATCCCCCCTTAAAAAAAAAAAAAAGTGAGTCTGCGAAATAAAAGCAGCACCAAGCCAAGCAGGAGCACTCACAGCAATGAGCATTCTGTAGCGATTACTTCCTAGTGCCTGCTGCCCTACGAGCAGCGTGATGGCCAGCTGTCCCGCAGGACCTCGCCCCAAACCAAGGAGCCGTGGCCCACCACACTTACGTTAATTCCTTCTCTCTGAGCCCATGACAATAGGTCAGGATTTGAGGTTAGTCACAAAGGCAGCTGTGTCAGAGAGGGACCACACGTTTATGCACGCAGGTGGGCCGGTGGGCCACCTCCCCGCTGTGACAGGCTCACCCCTTGGCCTGCAAGCAGACATGGTGAGCCCACATGTGGGTAATGTGGCATGAGTAAAGGCCATGTGGTCCTCCACATCCTCACACGTGGGGTGTCCGTGGTCCCAGAAGCAGCCAGAGAGCCTGGGGAACAGCCTTGGCCATGAGGCTTCTCCTCCTAAGAGCCCGCCTGCAGCAGAGGCCTCACGCGTGCTATTTCTGGGCACCCACATCTCCCCTCCCTACTGCATTTCCTTCGTTGTGTGGAGCTCTTCCCCAACCATGGCTTTGAAATCTCCACTGACCTACCAGGCGCCACACAGCACAAAGGGGCGGCTGGGGGCGGGGAAGAATGGAAGAGCCAGGGGGGTGGGTTCCCCTAAAAATAGCCTTGCCGAGTAAGACTGTTTTCCTGACACAGTCGGGTCATTGTTAGATCCTGACACGCCAGCTCAACCTCCCTCCCTGCCTCTCTGCATACTCTCTTTCCTCTCCTGCCCCTCTTCGTCCCGGTTTCCTGCCCACTCCCATCACATTGTGAAGCCTAAAGCCTGGCCTGGAGGCTTTTCTTTCTTTGAGGGCCCATCAGATCACAGATTCTGGGGCTCCTCTTGTCACAGGGCACCTGCTACTCCTGGTTCCCAGTCACAAGTCCCCCAAAGGACCCTCTTGCTCCACATCACGACACACCTCCTGTGTGTCCATCTGCCCCAAGCAACTGCTCTTCAACAAACGAAGGAGGAACCTCACGCTCACATGCTATCAAGCCTCCTTACTGCTGGCTGCCTCATACAGCTCAATGTTCAGTTATCGACCATACACACCACAGCTAGAAAACACACAACTCCATTTTTAGCCAGATTGCCTTCTCCTAGTGTTCAGTCATTTCAGAGGTGCCTTGTGCACAGAAAAACAGGTGAAGAATGTATCTCCATTTCCTTGCTCAGACCATAAACTTGTCTGAATGGTGATGGTTGCTTAATTCTGTGTTTGTACAGCGCCTAGTACAGAGGAACTCTAATTCTTGAGAGGGGACTCTAATTGTTCTTTATTTAAACAGTATAAAAACCATTATAGAAAGGTGTAATGCTTCCCAGTGTAAAACTCCATTGATAGTGCTATAAAATGCAATAGTACTATAAAGCAAACATTCAGAGCACAACTGTACGATAGCAGCCACACAGCTAGCAAAGGTTTCCTTCTTCTCAGAGGCATGCTCTGAGCCTTCTCCAAGCATCTTACCGAAGAGGTGACCCATTTGGCGAGGCAGAAAGGCCACAGAACTCATACCATGGAGCCATTCCAAACTCAGGCAGGCCCTTTCAAGAGCATCTTGAATTATTTTGGTCTCCTTTCGTCCCTCCCTCCCTCCCTCACCAGGTAACCAAAGAGGCCTGCAGGAGTTAAACCACTTCTTTAAAGCTACTTTGTGAGTCTATAGCAAAGCAAAAATCCAATTAGCAGCACCTATGAATGTGGGAAATGCTTTAACTCTAATCCCATCACTCTTCATGCCTTACCAGCCTGTGAGCACAGGTGATAACCAGGCTTCTCAAGCACAGTCAGCATCTCTAGTAGCTAAGAAAACTGGATGGGAAGAAAATCCTGAGGAGGTATGTCTATCACTTCAGACTCACTTTGTTTAGTCACTATGTCCAGCTGCTATACCATAGTCTAAAATAGAGCAGAAGACGTTCAGTATCTTTTCCTTCACATTTGCATCCCACTGGTTCTGTAGGAATTTCCCCATCGTTTACCCTATTAGCACCATTCTGCCAAAAATGAGAAATCTGTCAAACTAGAGGTCTATACCACTAAAAGAGAAACTATTTAGTCTCTCCTGCTTTCAGTTCTGCCAGCCAACAGCATTGCTGGTACACAACAGAGGTCCCAACACATGTAACTTCTGATTAGCTCAGCTCACAGCCACTCAGAGAGCAATGATGCCAGCACCTTCACCACTGCCTCTATTTCCACCCCCTCACTAATAGCTCTGCCAATCCTATTGCACTGGGAGAAAGAAGTTGTGGGTTAACCACAAAAACAGCAGTCCGTTACAGTTGCTTTATTTTAATGGCGATATTTTAATGGCTAAGGACTGAGAAATAGTTTCTTTTGTGAGGACTAGGCTGGAAGGGAGAAAACAAATGAGTTTATCAAGGTGTTCACTCAAGCAATCATCTGTTTTGATCACTTTCTCTAGAAGATAAGGGCTGTTTTGTAATAATCTTATTTGTTGGAAAAATAGCTCAAGGGATGCTCATTATTTTAGGGATAAAAGCTAGCCAGTTATGTGCTATTTTTAGAAATCACTTAAAACCCGACTTCATTTTGGGGTCTTCTCTTGATCGCATTTGAGAAACATCTTTTCCACGAGAGAACTACGTCTTGCTTTAGCACAAGCTTTCAATTAAGACTCCTTTTATTGTCTCTGAATGTCTAGCACACCACGGAAGAAGAACCGTCAGCGATGACGATGGTCTCCAGCTAGGGCAGACTGTGACTTCACCCCTTCCCCTCTGTCTCCAGCAAGGCAAAATAGGGTTTGATGGCAGGAAGAGGGAAGAGAGGAAACATAAGTTTGCAAAAGCCACATGTCCCTCTAGAAACACCTCTGCAAGAGAGCTGTCAGCTGTGATGGGTAGAGTGCTAGCAGCTGTGGCAGGCAAGGCCAGGTGTTCCTGCAAGTGTCACGCTCCAGCACATTTGTTGTTTCTTGTTTCTGTGTGCCAGGCTAAGTCCCTGTAGGGAGTGCACTGGTGGGTCTGCACAAATGATCTCCTATTGTCCTCTCTGCAAGGCTGACCATATCCTCTCTCCCTTCCCAGCGTTCCCTTCCTGCCTTGCACCACATCCCTCTATATGGTCAGGCGTGTGCCTAAATTAAGTGGAAAAAAACAATTTGCCCTTCTCTTTTGCTCTCAGATGCTGATGGTACTGAGCAGTGAAATCAGCTATGTGGGGGGACTCCTGACATTCAAGTGCCCTCCTCTCAGGTTGTACATAATGTTAAAGCTCCCCATATTCTCCCTTAGGGAAAGCCACATCTCTCCTTTAACATTTCCTTACCTGGCTGTTCTAGCAGGAGGTGTTTTCGGGCCAGATGTGTCAGGTTGTGCTGGATTTATTAAACTTTTTTTATTAAACTTTGGCACATTTGTTTTCTTCTTTTCCTCTGCTGTTGGAAATGTCACCAGCCCTGCCCTGCTGTCAGCAACATTATTTGACTTGAAACCTACTGGATCCCAACACCTCCAGAAAAAGGTAGCACAAAGCTATCTTCTTTCCATTGCAGGCCAGAAGGGGTTGGCTTGCCTTGGCTCTGGCACCTCGTTGTCTAAATCCACGGTTCGGATTCTTTCCCGATTCATGCTGAAGTTATATTGAGTGTGAATTACAGCAGAAAGTGCTCAGAAGACTTCAGGCTAGAACCAGTAACATGCTTTCTGTACTTTGCAATTACTTACATAGCTTAACCAGATGCTTTCAACTTTTATGGCTAGTTGAGCATCACCGTAGCAGGCCAATATGGTCAGGACATCTGGGGAGCTGTCGCCTGTGTAACTGGGGCAGCTGTGGCAGGATCCACGTCTTTTCTGCAGAAGAGCAGAGGGGTTTTGTTATCTCTAGAGTAAGCTTTGGCTAAGAAGCCTGGCTCCATAGCGCTGCCCTGCTATTTTTAGACCCTCTTCTCGTGTGCCCACCCAGTGCTTTTCCCCTTGTTTGTTTCCTACCAAACAATGAGACCTGAAAGAATTGCTTGGAAGGGGGCCAGCGCTCTTGCAAATGAAACTGTCAGGCAGCCAAGCTTTGCAATGGCCCTTCGTAACATACTGTACTGGGAAATGGGAAGCAATTGTCCCTCTAGCTCCAAGCTCCAGCATGGGCTTTTCCCCTTTGCTAAGAGCTCCGTGGTATGGTCCAGCCCCAAGCACTATCTCTGAGGAGGTGTCGAAAGACTGGGGAGAGAAAACAAAGTCGGGTGGCAAGGAGTGATGGAAGATCTGCTCTCTGTTCTCCCTCACCCCTGATTCTGTATTCCTGCCAGTTCATGGTTTAGAAGCAGATTGTTCCTGGAAAGCCTTTGCTATCTGCCCTGATTGTAGCAGAAGCTGCTCATGTACATATAGGGTTACAGGTGCAGTCAGATGTCATTCTCACTCACCCCATGTTCCTTTTCTGTGCTCTTGTGGTGCTTGGCTACCATTTTCTGCAACCTAAGCACTGGGTGGTGAGGAAAAAAAGCAGCCCCAGCTCCACTAGTGAGCAGAGCAAGAGCCATGTTAAGATTCCTCCTGCTTGCCTCAACCAAACGGAGCCAAAGGAAAAAATAATGAGGAAGAGAAGGAAAAAAAAAAAAAAAAAGGCCAGACAGGGAGAAGAGAGAATGAGCAGAGAGTTCTTTAAGACAAGGGATCTGCCTAATCCTCAGCAGCCTAAATGATGACAGCCTGGAAACTGCAGATTTCCATCCAAACTGGATTTTGTTCCATTATCTTAGGTTCCAATTTTGTTGCTTCTTTTGGCCTCTCAAGCCAAACCCCCTCTAGCCAGAAAAGGATGTGTATCCCAGAGGGAATTTCCAGGAACATCCTACAGTTGAATGTGGTTTGGGTTTTCCTATAGGCTCATAACGCATCAGAGAGGTCAGAGCTTGCAAAAAATAGATGCCAACAAGAATCAGCATTTCCAGAAGGAGTAGAAAGATGCTGAGTATCACAGCAAGATTTAGGGTAAGAGAATGATCAGCTGAAAAGGTGCCTGCCCAAACCATGCAAGCATCTGGTGCTCTTGCCTGAGAAGAGGGACAGAGGGAGCACGTGTGTCCCCAGTGCCAGAACACTGTGCTTTCACTCTGCCAGTCACCATGTATGCACTCTTCTCTGGCAAATTTAAGAGATGTTGGGACCAATCCAATGGTTTGAGTTTTAGTTATGTAGCATCTTTTTTGCAATTATGCCAAGTATCCGCAAGTTGAAAATGGAACCGACATTAAGAACTGCTTAGGAGAATGCATGCTGGGAGTAAAAAATGCAGCTGGGGGAGAAAATAAGTAGGTAATATTTTGACACTACGGGCACACAGCACCGATTGACAGGTGTTGTAAACAGCAGTTTTAGGCAGAAATTTTGTAGGTGAGTGGAATGTATATGGAAAGGGAGTGGAAAGGGAGAAGTTCAATCATTACAGCAGGCAAATCAGGTAAGAAGGAGAAATTAATGCCGCAAGAAAAAGCTGCATTCAGACTGACTCTTAGCAGACAAGGTCCGTAGGATAAAGTAAGCAAGATCTGGAACTGCTGCACTTCAACATATTGCAGAAGACCACTTGAATAACTCAAACATCACTAATAAAATTGACTGAAGGAGTTCTTTGGGGATGGCCCTTGTCATAGGGAAATAAGGAAGTTTCATATACATCGGGTTTTCTGGGTTGTAATTTTATTGTCATACATAGCAATTGTCTTAAAGTCCCAGCCCCTGGAGTCAGGGGACTTCTTGCAACAACCTCAGCTTTCCATTAAAGCCACTATCAAAAAAGCCACAGCCTTCATTAGTGCACACGGAAATTTTGAAGACACGAACTCTAAAAGCTTGGAAAATTTTGGATAGTGAGCTAAAAAACAAAGGCCTGTCTCTATAGCAGCTCCTTATTTGGTACACACAGTCTGGCCGAGAAATGTGGGATCCTCTTGGTTCACATTGCAGTAATAAAGGGGTTTATTTCATACTTGCTATTTATTGCAGAACACAGATCCACTGTGCTCAGTGACTAAAGATCATTTGTGGAGCCTTAATAGTCAACAGGAAATTATATTCTCATTTTGCCAAATCACTTTATCACGATGCCATTTTGAAAAGACTGTTCGTCTATTTTAGTGGTTGCTTAGGAGATGCGAGAGAGATTGGCCTGCAGCCACTTCCCTCTCCTGAATTCCCTAAGATAGCACTGCAGCCCCCTACCTACAAGCAAGACAGAGAGCAATTGATTGAAATCAAGAAGATTTCACACTTCTTCTCATGACTTTCCGTGGCAGGAAGGCCAGGTGGAGGAGCTCCTGAACTCCAACTAGATGGGAAGCAGAAAAACTTACTGGACAGGAGGATCGGGGGAAGAAGGTGGATTAATGACACTCTGAGAAGCTCAAGGATGGCAAGAAGAGGACTGCTGAGGTGACCACTGGCAAAAACCTGCATTGAATGGTTGTATGGTGGACCCTATTCTGGGAGGAGCTTCTTGCAGGAGCCACAGTCCGGATGTGAAATGGAGTAGGAGCAATGGGAGGACCGCTAGGGAGGAATCATAGCTGCCTAACTTTTCTTTTAGTTGTGTTTTTAGCCTTTAAATCAAGTGAATATTCCTTTCAGAAAGTGAAGCTGTTTGAAAAATGAATGTGAGATTTTGAATGTTTTTTTAAGGCCTAATCTCTCACCACTGAATTGAGGCAAGTCGTCAGTGCAAAGTCTAGGAGAAGTTTGCTGAAGTCAGAAAAAACTCCTTTCCCTGCAATCTGTAGCCTTTTCTGGAAGCTCTAGAGAAGACTTCCTTAAAATTATTCTAGCTCTAAAACCTTGTGGGACATACTGACTGAAAATAAACAACTGGATTCACTACCTATGAATAATGTCTTTTCCTTACTTAATCAGTTTTGATCAACTTGTCCTGCATATCCTACACAGTTACTGTACAGCTTCATTATCTAATAAAAAGTGGAATTAATTCAAACACTGACTTTCTGAATGTTAATTGAATTCCAATTCTCATCTAGAAATAGCTTGACACAAATCAGAAGTAAAAAAATAATTATCATGTAAATAAGAAAAGTCATTCACTATTTTCTGATATAACTAAATGCAAATTATGGATTTGAATAAATGTGAGTGATTAGATTGTTCTATTTACATGTGCAGAGAGCTCAGACTAGCAAAAAGTTACTAAATTTAGTGGAAAGGTTATTTTTAGTTTCAAATCAGGATGCTTTAATTACCAGCTAACAGGAAGCAACCTTTTTAGTTTAGTTTTGTTTTGTTTTCTGGTAATTATTATCAGGTTTTGGAAATAACTACAAATCTGAAACACAATTAAAACTGATTGCTCCAATCATCTTATTTTGCTGTCTGATATTTTTACATCACACCACCTTGAACAGACATTATCACATATCAGTCCTGTGGAAACTTTACAAACGCTTTTCCAAGACACCTCAGCTCATGCCAGGTTACCGTTGTCTTCCTTTTAAACCGCCTGGAGTACCCACAAACAAGAGTGAGCTTGATCATCTCTTTTCAAGTTAAGCACCTCTCCTACAAAGACAGGCTGAGGAAGCTGGGCTTGTTCAGCCTAGAGAGGAGAAGGCTCCGGGGAGACCTCATCACGGCCTTCCAGTACTTAAAGAGAGCTTATAATAAACAGGAGGGAAACCAACTCTTTACAGGGGTAGATAGTGATAGGAGAAAGGGAAACAGTTTTAAGCTGAAAGAGGGGAGATTTAGACTAGATGTCAGAGGAAAAATTTTCACTGAGAGGGCAGTGAGGCACTGGCACAGCTGCCCAGAGAAGCTGTGAGTGCCCCATCCGTGGAGGTGTCAAGGCCAGGTTGGATGGGTCCTTGGGCAGCCTGATCCAGTGGGTGGTGACCCTGCCCATGGCAGGGGGTTGGAACTGAGTGGGCCTTAAGGTCCCTTCCAACCCAACCTATTCCATGATTCTACAATTCTGTGATTCTATTTGCTGATTTCCCTGGCTCTTTATGGCCAGAGCAGGAGTGAACAGCAGTGGAGACCCTCAACACTTTGCACGTGCTCAGGAGCCTCCGAAAAAAAAAGAAAAAAAAAAGATGAAATAACAAAACAACACCATTTCTTCTCAGTATAGTCTATCACTGCTTATTGCAGACCTGCGAAACCACAGACACTCAATGCTGGAGTGTTATAAAACTTTTTGAACTTGTTTCCCAAGCTCTGAAGTGCATCTGAGCGCAGCTCTTGCATCAGACATGGTTAGGCGCCGCATTTCCAGAAGACCTTGGAGTCTATGTCACCCGTATCAGTCCTCTTGCTCTGCCCTTTCCTGGTACAATGCTTCCTGTACTTCAGCTTTTCATGCCGTCCTTGGGTTCCCAGAGCCCGCATGTAGGCTGCAGAACAATAGCAATTGCTGAAAATAAGAAATGGGAGAAAAGAAAACATCTTGGTAAAACACTCACACACTGGGAGTAGGATATAAAAATAAGAAGTGACAGCTCAGCTCTGGGGCCCCAGGATCTATAGGCTGTGGATAAAAGCTGCTTCTATTTTTCTTCTAGCTTCTTACCTCTTGTTCTCCTTCTGAAAAATGCCAATAAAGAGCCAGATCCTCTATGTCATCCTTCCTAGGAATTGTATTCCTTGTGTGCCAATAACATCATAACTTCTATTACTTTAACATATTCTGGGTCCTTCTCCTTCCTTTTATTTCACTCCAGTAGCTCAGTGAATAATTTTGCAATGAATTACTTATTCTGCAAATCCAGCTTCTTTTTCAATTTGTGGACTATCCCAGAAAAGCTTGCAATTTCCTTAGGTTCTTTATTATCTTATGTTATCTGGCAAGTCTTCTACAGTTTCTTCCTCTTGTCTGTGGATTGACTGTGGACTTTGAAGGAAATATTTGGCTAGTTGTGGTTTTGGGCACATTGGCCAGTTGCGAACAGCAAGAAAAATCAAGTGCGTTGTCACATGCCAATGATTAACTGCAAAACAGTCCTTATAATTACTTTAAGTTGCATCTGACTTTTACACCTCTGTCTTTCACTTAAAGAAAGTGAATGTGAGAGGAGGACACTGAAGGGAGAATAATTTAAATATAAGGGTGTATATAACTGAAGGGGGATGACTTTTCCATTATATCCAGAACAGAATAGAGCCCAAGAGAATTCAGAGGAAGAATTGATGACTGAGAAATGATATCATCAAGCTGCCAACAGCCACTTCGTTACATTGCTGTTCTGGGGCATCCTGGTGTTTTCCACATCCCCATCCCAGTCCCTTCAAATTTGTTGTGTGGCGGCAGGAGACAACTCTGAAGGCAAATAGAGCAGGCAATGGCACAGGAATAAACAAAGCCATCCTTGCTCTGAACACCACAGAAAGCGTGTCCCAAAGTTGGTGCACTATGAAGGAGGCCCCTTGAAGGGAGGTGCTTGGCTTGGCTGCCCTGCTGCATTGTATGCCGGCCCCACCTTGCCATAATGAGAGGGTTGGTGGAAAGCACAGGTTTGCTGCAGGCTCTGGTCATTCCTGAGCTCCTTAATTTACCTTCCTAGTGAGGGGAAAAGAAGCAGGGAGTGATGAGGAATAGTGACAGTTTCTCTGAAGAGGCACTGAGCAACAGTCAGGGTATTTCAGGGAAAAAAAAAAAA
>WBMW01005741.1:4038-33278 GCA_013396635.1 Penelope pileata | reverse complement strand
GTGGGTGGTGACCCTGCCCATGGCAGGGGGTTGGAACTGAGTGGGCCTTAAGGTCCCTTCCAACCCAACCTATTCCATGATTCTACAATTCTGTGATTCTATTTGCTGATTTCCCTGGCTCTTTATGGCCAGAGCAGGAGTGAACAGCAGTGGAGACCCTCAACACTTTGCACGTGCTCAGGAGCCTCCGAAAAAAAAAGAAAAAAAAAAGATGAAATAACAAAACAACACCATTTCTTCTCAGTATAGTCTATCACTGCTTATTGCAGACCTGCGAAACCACAGACACTCAATGCTGGAGTGTTATAAAACTTTTTGAACTTGTTTCCCAAGCTCTGAAGTGCATCTGAGCGCAGCTCTTGCATCAGACATGGTTAGGCGCCGCATTTCCAGAAGACCTTGGAGTCTATGTCACCCGTATCAGTCCTCTTGCTCTGCCCTTTCCTGGTACAATGCTTCCTGTACTTCAGCTTTTCATGCCGTCCTTGGGTTCCCAGAGCCCGCATGTAGGCTGCAGAACAATAGCAATTGCTGAAAATAAGAAATGGGAGAAAAGAAAACATCTTGGTAAAACACTCACACACTGGGAGTAGGATATAAAAATAAGAAGTGACAGCTCAGCTCTGGGGCCCCAGGATCTATAGGCTGTGGATAAAAGCTGCTTCTATTTTTCTTCTAGCTTCTTACCTCTTGTTCTCCTTCTGAAAAATGCCAATAAAGAGCCAGATCCTCTATGTCATCCTTCCTAGGAATTGTATTCCTTGTGTGCCAATAACATCATAACTTCTATTACTTTAACATATTCTGGGTCCTTCTCCTTCCTTTTATTTCACTCCAGTAGCTCAGTGAATAATTTTGCAATGAATTACTTATTCTGCAAATCCAGCTTCTTTTTCAATTTGTGGACTATCCCAGAAAAGCTTGCAATTTCCTTAGGTTCTTTATTATCTTATGTTATCTGGCAAGTCTTCTACAGTTTCTTCCTCTTGTCTGTGGATTGACTGTGGACTTTGAAGGAAATATTTGGCTAGTTGTGGTTTTGGGCACATTGGCCAGTTGCGAACAGCAAGAAAAATCAAGTGCGTTGTCACATGCCAATGATTAACTGCAAAACAGTCCTTATAATTACTTTAAGTTGCATCTGACTTTTACACCTCTGTCTTTCACTTAAAGAAAGTGAATGTGAGAGGAGGACACTGAAGGGAGAATAATTTAAATATAAGGGTGTATATAACTGAAGGGGGATGACTTTTCCATTATATCCAGAACAGAATAGAGCCCAAGAGAATTCAGAGGAAGAATTGATGACTGAGAAATGATATCATCAAGCTGCCAACAGCCACTTCGTTACATTGCTGTTCTGGGGCATCCTGGTGTTTTCCACATCCCCATCCCAGTCCCTTCAAATTTGTTGTGTGGCGGCAGGAGACAACTCTGAAGGCAAATAGAGCAGGCAATGGCACAGGAATAAACAAAGCCATCCTTGCTCTGAACACCACAGAAAGCGTGTCCCAAAGTTGGTGCACTATGAAGGAGGCCCCTTGAAGGGAGGTGCTTGGCTTGGCTGCCCTGCTGCATTGTATGCCGGCCCCACCTTGCCATAATGAGAGGGTTGGTGGAAAGCACAGGTTTGCTGCAGGCTCTGGTCATTCCTGAGCTCCTTAATTTACCTTCCTAGTGAGGGGAAAAGAAGCAGGGAGTGATGAGGAATAGTGACAGTTTCTCTGAAGAGGCACTGAGCAACAGTCAGGGTATTTCAGGGAAAAAAAAAAAAGAAAACAAGGGAACTCCACCCTCTGACCACAGAAACATCTCAGCCACATCCCAAATCCAGGCTAGCAACTGGGTCCTTCCTCACGTTGAGGAACAGGCTGGAAAGGAATCCGGGAGAAATGGGGTATACAGGGACCCAGAGATACTTTTAAACACGCTGGTGTTCTGCTTACGTAGTTTCAGACTGTTTTTTTTGGTTCAAGGACCTTTCTTCCCTGGCCCTGATAGATCACACTGAGGAGGACATTCTCATGCCAGGATGAATTTTTTTGGCTGACAAGACAGCTGTAGGGACGGGCAACCAGCAGCAGCATTTCTAACAGTGCTTATTCTGCAGCCTGTTGGGCTAAGGAGACCCTCCTTTCAGATGTCCTGCTCTGCGCACAAGTGCAGGACTGTCAAGGAGGTCCTGCCATAAAAAAAAAGTTGACATTACCTCCAGGTAATGTCACGGATCTGAATGAAGGACTTTAACAACCTTTACTTCTCACTCAGCTCTTGGGCTGTCAGCTGCAGTCAGAGCCTCCGTTCCCTGTGCAGGAACAGATTGCCACCACACCATGCTTGATAGAACCTCTCTCTTTACAGATCTGTGCCTCAGGACCTCTGACCAGCTTGCTAGTCATGGAAATGGAGCGCAGGAGAAACTGTGGAGGCACCAAACACAGATGAGATGTGAGCCATGACTAAGCACTGTGGAGTTTGACAGGGAAAGGACTACGACTGTACGCAGGGAAGGAGCTGAATGAGCCTCTGAATGTGTTTATTGACATTGGGCACTGTCAATCCTACATTGTTTTTATGATGGGAATGATTGCTTTGCTCCCCTCCAATGACCAGTGACACAGATGAGATGAAGTTCCTGGGGCCCTGTGTCGTTGTCCCTCGCAATTACCAAGGTTTCAGAAGTTTTGCTCTGGCTCTTACAGAGGTGTAAGGCACCACTGCTAAACAAGAAGGCCAAAGTGATATGATAGAACCCTCCTCGTAGGCCTCTGGAGGCTGCAAGTGCCTGTGCCAGCCCTGGTCACCCTTGACCCAAGAAGAGGAGATGATGAGGCACCGTGGGCCGGAGAGGGCCCAGCCACTTTCCTACATGAGAGAGGCCTGAGGTGATCTCAGCCTGTGTCATGCCGCGGTGATGCGGTGCCTTGTGGTGATGTGGGACATCCTGTCACACAGCTTGTGACAAAGCCAGGAGCAGCTGAAGGGCTAGCGAAGAAAAGCCTTGGTGTGTTTATTTTTGGCAGAAACAGGAAGGTTGGTGGTGAGGCTAAAAAGAGCCTGAGAGGTATCCTTTCAGAAGCCAACTCCTAACAAAACATATATTTTCCTCTACATGGTAAAAGTAAGATCACATCCTTTACGTAACATGCTTTCATGGAAGAGATATTTAGTTAGATGGGAATTTCTTCTCCTCCTCCTGAGAAGAAACCCCATCTGGGTGGGAACAGAGCTGTGACTTAACAGCAATGGTGGTGGAAAAAAGCACACATCTGAGAAATTAAACACATGAAAGGTTAGTGAGTTCAAATCTGGCTGCAGTAACAGTGCCATGGAGCTTTCCTGAGGAAGGAAACACAGGACTTCTAATGAATGCTCTTCATTAGGTGCTTCAGTGCCCAGCTCGTCTGAAAGGGAGCATCTCTACCACTTCCCAGCGAAGCCATGCAGATGCTCTTGTGTGTTTTGCTGCATGCAGGGTGATCTTTGATCCAAATGCCGATTGGGACTTTTGTGCTTTGCATAGGAGTGTTGTGATAGCTGTAGTCCCAAGATGAAGGCTCCCCAGCTTTCTGTCTTTATTCATTTTGGTTTTCAAGCAACTCAAACTGGCCAAGAGGGAACAAAGAAATATGTAGCCTCTGTTGCTGATAAGTTAACATTTTCTCCATGGGCCTATATTAATTGCTTTTTTCATTAACAGTATGAGCAGGTAGATTTAATTTTTGAACAAAATCGTGGTTGGTAGCTGTTAGTGACACTGAACCTCCCCCTCTGGGCTCAGGACCCCCTTAAAATTCCCTGCAGCTGCAGTAGCTAAAGCCCTTTAAGCACATCAATCATTTTCCTCTGAGGAAAACTTAAAATTCACCCTGGCAATTGCTGAGATGGCTGAAGTGGGAAGAGCACTTGCGGGCCTCCTCACTTGACACTGGAGGTATTTGTGGATTTGGGACAGAGTTGGACATCTAGTGGTAAAGCCTGGTATACTCCCAGAGTTTGCATTAGGAAGTGCAAGGGTCACGTCCACGGGGAAGGGAAGGCTGAAAGAAGGATCACCCATCAGCAGAGCGCACACTTTCATGCTATATGTACAGCCAGGCACCTTGGTGCTAGGAGCCATCTGTCCTGCACTGGCATTTAGTTAAGGGAGAAAAACAGCTAAGAGGTAGGCACAGGTCATGGTTCATCCAGACGAGAAACATCTTTTGAGATTTGTGTTTTGATCTCTGCTTATGATCTCTTGTGTCATTATGCATGCTTTTACCATGCTAATGAAGCAATAGCAGGAGGGACTTTACCAAAGCAAAGCAAGAGAAGATGTCCAAATAGTTAAAGTTGATGCCTGCTAAAAGGCCAAGTTTAAAGAAATTTGAGATATTCCAGCTTCAGGTTTGATTGGTGCTAGTTATGATTGCAACCAGGAGAGCCTTCTGGAGCTGATCTGCCACTAGGAGCTGAATAATGAATGCACAGACAGAGCTGCCTCTATTAAAAGCAAATGTAGGAAAGAGCAAAATTATTCAGGTGATGTGAGCAGCAGCCCAACCTAGGACTTCTGGAGGGTTGCAAAGAGATTGAGATCTTCCTTATTGTTGTACATTTCCTACAATCAGAATGGGAAAGTATCATTATCCCTTTAGAAACATGATTCCAGCCCAGCCTAGGCACAGAATATCACAGGAAAATTGAATGCTTTCAGAAATTTTGCTGAGTTTCTACCTCAAAGAAACATTAGATTAGGTATGTGTACAGGGATTAGTAACATTTTACCAGGGATGAATTTGGTCTGCTGCATAACTGACAGAAGGGAAAGAGTAATGTCACTTCGAAATTATATTAAGAGCTTTGGAGCACCTAGGATAATTGTTTCTATTTATTTTCAGAAAGAGAAAATAAAAATAATGCTTAAATCTGAATCGCAATTATGGCATAGAGCTGATGAAAGCACATTCCCTCTCCTCCAGTTGTAGCAAAGTAGAAGGGCTCCAATTCCCCTACTTCTTTGGGAGGTAAACCTATTTTCTGCATGCATCAATGCAGAGAGTAGTGCCCCATCTCTGTAGCATCATTATGTGAACCCTATAGGCTGCAGTGCAGAACACGTTTGAAGTCCAACCTCTGGTGCAGTAGAGTAATGTTTCCTCTTTGGAGAACAATTTCTCAGCCTCTGGAGTGCATTGAAGTGCGCAGTCTGAACTTCCCTCAGGATGTAGCTTGACTGGTCACCTGAAAATTGCCCTGCCAGCCTTTTCCTGGCAGATGCAAGCCCAAGATTTGAAGATTTGTAAGCATCCAACAGGTAAATGTGGGGATGTTCTATGGAAAAGGTCAAAAGCCTTGGCACATTTTATCAGGTTGCCTGCTTGGAAACACTTCTCTCCAGTAACTCGGCCAGGCAGAGGGCCTGGTTGACAAAAGAGGCAGGTGGACGGGAACCAGGGCTTCCCTAACACGTGAGTCTCCAGGGTGCAGAAAACTCCAGGTGCAAGAGGTGGAAAGGAGTAAGAAGTGTCAGTGGGCTCCTATTTGTAGTAAGTGAAATCTCCTGTCGACCCTTGTTCTTGCTCTATCCTGTGTCCCATTCACACGCTGTACAGAGACACAATGTCCGAGTGTAAGGGTATGTAAGCCAAGGCTTCAGAGTCTGCCCACAGCCCTGTTACACACTTCACAGCAGCTCGCTACCTCAGACATTTAAATGAGATGGTACAGCTTCCTTGATGAGACCCTTAATTCTAAGGAGAGATACCGAGCATCCCCTCTCAGCATGGAACAGAGAAAATCTGCGCAAGCAGCTCCCTAAAAGCCTCGCATTTCACTTTCTTCTCTCTGTCATTAGGTTTGGATCCTTCTCTTTTTTTAACGGAGCTGCTGTCAGGAGCTCCTCAGGGCAGGGTCTGTGTCTGCATATCTGACAGAAGGGTGCTGCAAACACGGCAGTGCTGCCTCTAGGAAGCAAGCGCTTCTGCAGCAGGAGGACAAAATCCAGCTGTAGCAGAAGATCCAGAGCAAAGGAACCAGCGTCCTGGCCAGCAGCAGCTCTGGTGCTTTCTAGCTGGTGGAGAACTAGAAAGAAAATGTTTTAGAGAGTACTACTGCGATGATCCCAAAAAGGTCTGTGTTGGATGAAATTGTAAATATTGGTTCTTTACAAGGTAATGTCTGTGTCTTGTGTCTTCCAACATCCTGCAACACAAAAATGTTCCTGTCTTGTTAGCATTATTTTGATAATGGTAACCAGTGCTGTTCTTGCTTTGTACAATATTGTTCCCTTAAATACTTGATGCACTGTGCTGTGACTACATCACTGTTAAAACAAAATGGAAAGGAAAGATTTTAGCAAAATTTATGAAACTCTGGTGGGGCTGGACCTACTGTCCTGGAGGTAGGAGCTGCCCTGGTGTTGGCCTACAAAACACAAGGAAAATTAGGATTTTCAGCTCTGCCTGTAAATGCTCTCCCTTCTCCTCCCATCATGCTTCCTGTAACAGACAGATCCTACAGTCCTCTCCAGGTGGGAAGGTAACATCCCAAATAACCTGGCAAGAGCTGGCTTCTGCTGCCCAGAGAAAGCATCCTGGTCCTACTGCTCTACACTGTGAGCCTCTCAGCCACAAGCAGAGGAGCAGAGCTGTCCATGCCCCTGGAAGTCCCATCTCACCTCAGCTTTAAAGAATTGAATTGCAGCAGCTCCAAGGTTGGAGCTGGAAACCATTTTTCCTGATGGATTTTCAAAGCAGCCGTCAGGGGAGGATTTGTCTCCCCAAGATGTGCCATGCCTACGTCAGAGCTCATCATCTACAATATCTCTTTGTACGATTGACCGAAAGGAGCAGGCAGTTGAAGGGCATGGTTCATTTCTTTCCGCTGACTGTAAAATGAGTCCGTGATGAGGATTCTAGCTGCAAACGTCTGCATTCAATCAAGCTGAGGGAGACAAATTCTGTCCCAGTGCCCAAAATTTTTGGAGGCTCTGAACATTTAACCCCATTAACATTCAGAAATTATTCCACGTTTTTTTAGGTTGGAAGCATTTCTCTTCTTTTCTGGCAAGTTCAGCCTCTCCTTTCTTGCATGCTTAAAAAAAAAAAAAAAAAAAATCATCTTGGACTAAAATAGTGGATGTTAATTGTCTAGCAAAACTGATTGATTAATTTTTTATCTGTCTATTTATAAAACTCCATGAAGTGCTATAGAAATGCCGTGTTGCTGTCAATAATTAATGCGGTAACATCTGGTGGGCACAAAGTTGGATCACCGTCCCACAAATTAAGGCACACTGTGTTAACTTGAACACTATTTTTAGGTGAATGCAGCTCATTAGAAGCCTTCGCATAACAGTTTTGCTGAAAGAATGGTCCTTGCCTCCGACAGCTTTTATTGTTTTTCTTGCTGCTGCTAAAATAAATGAGTAGTCCAATACTTTGTTTTCTATCAGAATTATTATAGACGTCCTTTCCTCTCGCACCATTATGCTCAGCTTCTGGAGGAGCCCCAGCAAACTGGGACACCTGATCTACCGCCAATGCTCCACCGAGCATCTGTCCCTGCATGCCTCTGCAGTGCCCTCCCCAGGAGGCAACCACTGGGTGAGCGTTTGCAACAAGAGGCATGTGGCTTTATTTGATAAGTCCAGAGAAATGTGTTGTATATTTTGAATTCCAACCGATCCCTCCTTTTCGAGGCTGCAGGAAGTAAATCAGTCATGTTTTAAATGATCCCACGCTCCAGCTGCTGCAGATTTGGAAATTGTTAATGAATGCTGCTCACAGCGTTATCTGCTTGTGGCCATATGGCTCTGCAGGGAGAAACTTTCATCCCAAAGTATTCTGCACACCTTCCCGCTACACTTGCAGCCGTCACTGGGCTGGAGGGTGGCAAACATACCGTGTTCAGAAGCCAGAGCAGAGCAGCTAGGCGTGAGGGAGAATTTCTTTTTCTTTTTTTTACACTGCATATCATGAAATTTTTTTTGTCTTTGAGCCTATGTAGAACAGACTTTAAAGGCCGTGTCTCCTGATGATGTGTGGACAGCATTCTGCCTGGCATGCTAATGCAGGAGATGAATCCTTTCTGCCTGCAGAGTCTGACTTGGATACCCTCTGACTCCCTTCTCGAGGTGCAGCATCCTTTGAAAGTCGATTCCTTCTCCCTTTATTTCAGTGCCAAAACCTCTCTTCTGTGTGTGGCCAGTATGAGGCTTCATGATATTGATTCAAAACAATCAACAGTAGACTATTCCAAAACGCAGGTTACAAGCGTTAATTTAATCTATCACCCATTCAGTTACCTATATCTGGATTAATACAGATTACCTATATCTGGATCATTCCTGGCAAGTATGTCTTTCTAAAGTTTATTGTGATGTAAATTCACCTTTTCCAGATGAGCTACTTCAGTGCATTGCTAGTCTTACCCATTTATCTCGAATTTCTGGCTTGAATTCCTCTTGCTGCAGCTCACTACATGTCCTTTTCCCCAGCTTAGATACCAACAAAGGATTTTTCCCATTGTTTTTGCAGTGGTCTTTTGTGTGTTGAAGACTGTACTTCAGTTTTTCCTCATTAGCAAATGTCTTTTTCCCAACACACAAGAAGGCCGTGCTGCCATTCAGCAAGACCTGGACAGGCTGGAGAGTCGGGCAGAGAGGAACCAGACGAGGTTTCATCTGGTTTGACACAGAGTGCACAGAGGCCCAGTGACCAGTAGTCGGTGATGAGTAATCAAATCCACCAAAAATCCACCAAAAATGCTCAATCCCTGAGCCATTTTTCATCTTCAAGTTCTGGCACAAATTTTCCTTTTGATTCTATAAATGACTTGATTTCATTTCACAAACCATGAAATCTTTTTAGCATTTTACCCCAACTTAGCCACCCTACTTCAGAAAAGTAAATGATGTCCCTGCAGTCAGCATCCACACTTCCAAGGAACTCCTGGAACTGGCAATGATTTAATCCCTTGGATTTTACGAAATTCACAGCTTTGATGACAATTTGCATGACATTATCAATTTTTAAAGCTTTTGCACATAAAGTTTCTTGATGTACGGTGCAGTTATATTTCATCAAATGTGACTTGCTGGTGGCAATTGCATCGTCTTCTATTAATTTTATAAGTCCCTCTTTTTTACCAACCATCACTGGGGTGTCAGTAGCTATACCAGATATGTTGACAAAAGTTAAAGAAAATCACTTTAATGTAATTTTTACTGCTTCATACCAATCACGAGATTGAGTTGTGCCCTTCAATGGCACCAAAGAAGCCATTTCCTTAGTGACATTATATTTGTTTTCAATACCTCTAATAAAAACGGCAAGTTGAGCTGTATCTGTACCATCAATACTTTCACTTGTTGCCAAAGCATAAAATCTGAAATTAGCAGCTTTACTCTCCAAATTTCTTTCAATAGGTTTTCCTATTTCTTCAATTCTCCTGGCTATAGTCTGGTGAGACAATCCGATTTTAGAAAAATTTGATTTTTTATTAGGACAAATTATATCTGCCACGCTTCCCGAACATTGCTTAGTAAATTCACCATCAGCAAATGGTTTTGGTTTTTTTGCAATCAGATTTGCTACCGCACAGCTGGCTTTTATAACAGAATCCATTTGAGTTTTAACTTAAAAAAAAAAAAAAAAAAAACCAATGTTGAGATGACAGACTTTTTGTCAGTTCTGCTGTTTTGTCTTTACAAAACATTGCTTGATATGCATAGAATTTGGCAGCATGTTTTTGCGTATAATGTCTTTTCACATTGTAATCTTTGAAAATTGACATGATTTCCTTACAAATTAAGCACGGTGCTGTACTGTGTCTTGACAAAAAAGTACTCATCTGTCCATTTCTCATTGAACGCTCTTCCTTCATCCATGATTTTTCTTTTTCTTGGGTTTTGTTTCCTTTTGAGGCACCATTAGGAAGGTTGAAATATCATCAGCAACAGCTGCGTTTTACTCAATGAGCGGCACAAACTCACACCCTGTGTAATACACACGGGTTTTGGTTTGACTGAGGGTGTGTGGCGGGCACAAGAGGCAGAGTCAGCAATGCCCTGTGCCCTGCTCGTGTCCTAGCTGCAGCTCCCACAGTGCCAATGGCACGGAATGTGTGGGTGTTGCTCAGCAATGGGTGCACGCCCAGGGCCAGGCAGGGCAGAGCCATCGCCATGAGGACACAGCAAGGGGTGGGCCGAATTGTGAGCTCTGCACTAACGCTGCAGAGCAGAGCTCTCCCCAGCGACCTGTGGGTCAGCAGGGGGTTGGCTTGTGCTGCAGCAGCATCCCAGGAGGATGAAAGGCAGTTTTGTCATCTGTCCTGCTGGGACACAGGACTCGGCATAGTTTAGAGGGAGAATGCTTATGAGGGCTCTTTGTTAGAAAATCTGTGACACAGTTAGCATGTTATCTTCTCTCATTGCTTCATTGTGCAGCAGAGAGCTGCAACGGTCCCTTTAACGTTTCACTGCAGCTCCAAGGAAAGGCCCCGCTGACTGCTGTTCCAAGGGCTTCAGAGCAGGCCAACAAAAACAGACAGAGATGATTAAACTGCAGACCGGTTGAGGTGAGCCTGACACAACTGCTGATGTTCGGGTCAGCTCGTGCTTGTCTTCCTTCCAGAGGATTTCACCTCTGACAGAGGAGGCTCCTGCTCACCAGGCTGAAACAGGCCGAGCTCTTCAGTGGCCCAGGGGAGGCAGATGACATCCAAAGGGACTGCCCCACCATCTCCATGGCTATTAGCGTGCATACGTGCTGAAGGTATGTGCTCAGAGGGAGGGCCACAGCAAATGCTGGCTTGATGGCTCAGCGATGAGGATGTGGCAATGCTCTGCACAAAGCAGTGGGTGGGTTACACCTCATCTCCACAGTATCGTGACACCAGCAAGAGCTTCTCATCTGCCTGTAGTCCCTCTTCCCCTCCTCCTATTCTCAACTAAGTGCTTTGTCCCCCTCACTCACTGCTCAGCTGGGAAAACAGCAAGGACAAGGACAGGGCAGAATTGCCAGCCACCACTGCTGATGTCAGGGCCAGGCCAGCTAGCAGACAAGGATGCACTGGAGCTCACCTCTCTGGCAGAACAACTGAACAGTGCAGGGATCCCTCACACTCACAAATGTAGATCATCATAGAATCGTAGAATGGGTTGGGTTGGAAGGAACCTTAAAGCCCACCCAGCTCCAACCCCCTGCCATGGGCAGGGCTGCCACCCACTGGATCAGGCTGCCCAGGGCCCATCCAGCCTGGCCTTGAAACCTCCACGGATGGGGCACCCACAGCTTCCCTGGGCAGGTGGTCATCATGGGTGAGATGCACTGTTCCCAGAGCATTTCACACAAGGGACATCCTTCTCTCAGCCTCTGTGGTCAAAGAGTTCAGGAGAAGACCTGAACTGTATGGAAAGATTTTCGAGAAAGGCAATTACCTACTATATTTCAAAAAAACTTTTTTTCCACCAGAAAATCTCTAACTCCTTTAAAATGAAGCTAGTTTCTGAACTAATTCCAAATGCTCTCTGCTTAACTTGAAAGTGATTTCAAGTGATTTCAGCAACACTTTGATCTATACCCAAAAGCCACTGGGAATAGCACCAACTGCTCAGATGGGCCAAGGCCAAGAAAGGAAAGGATCCCTACACCAAAAAAAAAAAAAAAGATATATCCTGGTTCCTGAGCCTCTACCAGTTCCATCCTGTACCCAGACTTTTGCAAATGCTGCTGTTCAAAAATAACAGTGCCCTCTGGAAGGTTGTGTGCTGTTAGTAATGTTTCCCTTCTCTTTCTAGATCCCTCTATCCAACTTTCTAATTACAGCTGGCTAGATTATTTTTACAAATAAATTATCTGACTAATTCAGTCCTTTATCTAGCTCATGAATCATTAGCAAACAGACTTTGCTTTTTGTTGCTCTTGGTAATTATTTCATGAATGGTTCAGGCAAATAAATTGCAGTCTGTGGGATGTCTGCTGCTTGTTCCTCTTTCTGTTCAGGGAGCATAAGTGGCTGCTAGCACAGCGATGTGCCATGCCTTCCTGCTTCTGAGCTGTGCATCAGAATCCTTTTAATGACAAGATTTTTCCTTCCTCATGGACAAAATCCCCCTGCCACAGCTGTGTCCCACATCCTACGTGCCAGGCAGAACCCCATTCACACCAGTGCTCATGAATAAGAGACAAAAGAGAGTGGGGGAGGAGTGGGGCTGAGCAGCTGTGCAGAATCTGAATAAACATTCAGCAATTCCCTTTTCTGCAGCATCTGCTGTCTAAGTCTCCTTCTCAAGTGCAAACAACATATGAAGTGTGTGCAGGGTGTGCTAGGAGACAGCGGCACACCGCATTTCTCCAGGGACTGGCACACAGAATTTAACACATGCTATAATGCTTCCAGAGAGAAATAAAGATCCTTCTGATTGTTGTAGTCCCCACTGCTGCCTCACCTGCACACCTCATGTCCCCAGAGCATTCTGCAGGGATGGGGCTCCACCGGGCCCGCTCCCCCTGGGGCACGGAGCCTGGCAAATCCGAAGGAGCCAGGGAAATAGCAGCAGTCTGTGTGCTTGGGCAGCTCTGCTCATCATCTGTCATGGCATCCTCTCCCTGAGGATGATCAAACAGATTCATTCTAAGATGCTGTAGAATTGCTGACAATGCATCTCATGTTTTCATGGACATTTGGGTAGGAAATGCCTTCCTGACCCCAGCCGGTGATCCATTTGCACCCTGACATATGACAACTGCTCACCAGGGTTGTTCTCACCTACAGGATAGCCCTACTAACTCTTCTTTTGCACAGGTTACCACTTTATCCTCCTTGCTCCCAGTTTCCCCTGACACATCTCGCTCTGCTCTTGAATCCACAGCTATTCTGCTGTGTGTCCTTTGTGCCCACGTATTGCAGCCCAGCACAAAGTTAAAATGTTTTCTGCCCGTTCAAAATAAATAAATAAATAAATAAGTGGGATAATCAATTCATGCTTAGCCTAAGGCACTTGTTCACAAGATGTTTGGAGCCAGCTCCCTGCAGCTCTGCACTCACATTCTGTTTAATGGTGCTTCACCTTGCTTATGACCTTCTATCTCCCAGGCCCTGAGGACACTCACAGGCCTTAATTACTCTGGCCAGCTCACCTGGGTCCTGCATCCACACACCCTCTGTTCATTAGCCCAGACCTGAGCTTAAATAAAGCTCTGGGTCTGTACTGCCTGCAGACCTGTGCTCAGCTCTGCCCCGACTCAGGGAACTGTATTTCTGGAGGGATGTTGGGCCAGCACTGCAGAAAGCCTCGTCTCTAGCCCTGTGCCAAGCCGTGCCTGTGCTGCTCCTGCTCAGGTTCCCCACTGGATCCTGGGCCTGGCTGACCCAGGGCTGTCAACAGGCCCTGTCACTGCCACCACTCTGCCTGGTTCCGTCTAGTAAAGGTCCTACGCTGGCAGTCATCTGCCCTGTCAAAGATGGGAGGTTTCAGTCCCGACATTTGCAGACCTTTCAGTAACAATAAGTTCAACAAAGAGAATGAGCGGCACTGCTATAGACAATTAGCCTGATTTCAAAATATATATAGCCCCCGTGTGCACGGCAGCCATTCGCAGAGGGACTTCTGCCATGGTACAGCAGTTTCTTGGTGCACAGGAGCCCCAAGCTGGAGATGGCAGATTATCTTGTGCAAGGACTGGGAGCATGCTGTGCCGAGTTCACCAGCCCACAAAAAGCCGACACAGACAGCTATCTGTTTTTCAGAGGCTGCTTGGTTGTTTTTGCTTCCAGAGGATTTCATTTATTATTGTAGTTAGAGTGAGCTGCTAATATGTTCATCAAAGGCTTGCTTTTCCCCTTTTTTTTCTGGGCAAAAACTGAGTTTTCAAAGAAACGGATGCTCATGAGAAATGTTTGTTCCCTTAGAGACTTCGGTTCTTCGGAATAAAAAAAAGCACTTGGTTCTTCTCCGATTTTTCGTTTGTTTAGGCTGAGGAAAGGGTATTAAAACAAACAAACATCTTTCTATCAGAACTGAAATGGAATTAAATTGTTTGATATGACTGAAGAAAGATGGTCCACGTGAAACGAAACAGAAATTATGCTTCAGCATTCATTCTTAAAGTTGGGGGTGTCGGAAACTTTGGGAAAAAATGAGTCATACATTGATGAGGGAAGGTCACGTGTGGAGAGCTGCTACTGTATTTTGCTAGTCCTAATGGAGGGTAACTGGGTTTGGTTAAAGTGATGGGAGATTATTGTTACTCTCCATCAGTTTTAGCCTGCTCTCTAGCTGTGAATATCACAGTCAAGGACCCCCTGACGATATTCTTTTTCTAGAGCTTTTGCTTAATTGACTACAAAATGCTTTCAAAGTGTGTGCTGCAAAGAGTGAGACTAACAGCAAGACTGGAGTCAGCTGGGAAAGAATGCTGGACTTTGAAGATGTTCTGGCATCAGAGTGCTGATCTGGGACACTGGCAACAGGATCTGTCAGATAGGTCTTACTGAGTTGTAGGCTCTAAGATCATGCAGGTTACTCTTGCTCCTGAAGAGTGGGACCTCAGGAGGTCATCCGGTCGAACCTCCTGCTCAAAGCAGGGTCAACTGTGAGGTCAGACCAGGTTGCTCTTGGCTCTGTCCCATCTGATCTTGAAAAACTCCAAGGATGGAGACCGCACATGACCCACCAACCTCCTGGTTAATGGTCTGAACCAGATCCTCCAAACATTTTTTATGCATGTGATAACAGCAGGAGAATGTGAAGCTAAGAGAGCTGTTCAGAGAGAGAGTGTTTCTGCCAGACAATGATGAAGACATGATTTTGCACGGAGTCCTAACCTCCTAAGATGTTGCTTTTGTAGCTCCACGTCTGTTATTCACCTCTGTTGTTTGCTGATGGGTAGGCTGACATCAAATGTGTGCTGTGAACAGCTTAAATTCAGAAGCACAACTGTTCTTATCCCCGGAGATACCCTCAATGTTAATAATTCATATTTTGTTCTTGCAAGTCCATTGTAACATAAGCACTTGGGGAAGATTTTTGTGTATAGGAGACCTGTCTAACACATGTAGTGCCACAAGTCAACAGCAAAGTTCTGCAAATCTTTAATATTCATTTCTGTAGTCGTGGCTGTAATGGTGGCTGAAGTTACTCTCCAGGACTGGATCTGTTTTCCCCCAACAGCAATAACTTCAAGGTGGCTTTCAATAGCCAAAAAAGGAAATCAGGTCTAAGCATCGTCACTCACACAACTGCCTATTTTTAGTATGACTAAGTCCTGAATTAATCAGCGGACCATGCAGTGTGACTGTACCCTGAGAAACGGCAGTGTTGGACACTGGAGAGGGCGATGGGTGGTGAGGTGGATGCAAAGTCATCTTGCTGCCTGCTCATTAGGCACTCTGTGAGACTGGCCTCCCGTCAGTGAGTATGATCCCTGTTGTCTAGAAGACACTTGGTGATAATGACGACAGCTACGTTTTTCATTTATTTCTTGTCAGTTGGCTCCAGCAGACAGCTTCAGCACATAGCCATATACTCTTTTATCTACACTGGCATATGCCAAGATAGATAGAGCCTAAGTGCCTGCATGTCTAGAATCTTCATCCTTAAGTCCTTAACAGAGCAGAAAAAGCTCAGAGTCAGCAGGGAGGCTGCCAGCACCCAGTCCCAACCTGCCTTCGAGGGTGTCTGCACTGCTGCCTTAGGGAGGCAAGGAGCCCGCTCCCCATACTTAAACATGTCTGGTCTTCAGCATATCTACTTAAAGATACCTAAAAGTCCAAGTGCAACATCTAGGGATCCAGGAGCTGGCAGAGAAGAGCATGACAGGAGGTGGCTGCGATCAGTTATTTTGACTTCCTATACATTCTTCCTTTTCATTTTTCCAGAAGATACAGCACTTTTTTTTTTCCCTCCCTCCCTTAAGATGATTTTTTAGGGCATAACAATCTTTTAGCCTGCTGAAGTGATTCATTCCAAGGGCTGGTATATGCACAGGAATGGTTATTTCACCAGCAAACATTTCAAGACAAAGACCCTAAAGAAAAAGAGGTTTTAATATCTGATCTAAGTGCCTTGGTATGTATTCTGAGCCTGATTTCAGGAATTCAATTTTGGTATATATATTTTATGCCATCATATTTATAAGACATTATGTTACAGACGACCCTTATATTTTATATGAAAAAAAAGAATCCTTTGTTAAAACAGTAGCAGATGCTTAATGGTAAAATCCACCTACAGAAACGGTTATCGGCAAAGAAAAGACCTTCAGCATCCCTTCCTTCAACGTATCTCAACCCGATATAAGATATTCACATTTTCAGCTAACTGAATTCCGCCCCTATAAATAAGATACAGGTACTCTGAAAATGTGCAGTAACACAATAAACACCAACATTCTTGAAAGTCGCCCTGAAAGTCAAAAGTTCAGCTCTCTGAAAAACCAAGATGGATGTGCACTTTCTGCAACAGAGATGATGTCAGATGTGCTGCCTTTCCAGGGGAAGGAAGAGATTGTACTGGAGATTTTCCATTTTGGTGTATTTGAGAGACATTTATTTTCCATTTACTCTTCCAGCATCAGTAGCAAGAAAGCGTGTGTGAAAGAGATTACTGAAAATATAAAGCCATTCAATAAATCAATAATGTGCTTTCACTTGGAATATTGTGTTCAGTTCTGGTCACCGGCCCACAAAGCAGTTGCAATAGAAATGGAAGGAGTTCACAGGACGGTGACATGAGTGATTGCCTGCTTGGGAGGCTGCCGTTGAAGAAAGACTGAGAAGGATGCAAGCCATTAGTTTAAAGAAGAAACATAAAAGAATTGTTAGGTTAGGGGAATATAACATAGCCAATGCAACAGGAGAAGTAGAGTTAGCACTTCCTGGGACTCTTTCCTTTAAGACAGGCATGTCCAGCCCTCGGGCCACATGTGCCCTGGCACAGCCCATACTGTAGCCCACCCACTGCTGTCACTGAGCCATCACGGTGGCAGCGGTCTCTCCACCGAGCAGCCCGGCCCAGCCTGGCCCCAAGCCCACACCCATCACTCAGCACCTAGCACTGTCTGAGCTGAAACAAGGACGAGGGTGCAGTGCAGTGCTAACTCAAGTTATGCAATTAATTTTATGCATTTTGATACATTGGCTAAACACAGGCCTGTGAACAGTGGAAAACATGCAGCCTTGTTTTCCATTTTGATAAAGGAATTTGAGAATGGGTTTCAAGATTGCTGAAAATGTTATCCATTTTTTGGTATATTTGTGACTCCATTTTCAGTCAATATAAATACTTTACCTGCAAGTTTTCAAATGGAATGTATAGAGTTGCAATCAGATATTCAACCCAAGGAAAAATATGATCATGTCTCTCTACCAGACTTTTACAAGACCTAACTTACCAGAGAAACATATCCCTTGCGTCACAATCATGCCTTATCACACCATTGCTTTTTGGCATTACGCAGATTTGTGAACAACTATTTGCAAGGATGAAGCACAGGAAGAGCGAAATTTCATCAAAAATCTCTGACAAACACCTTAAAAACTCACTAAGAATCGCAACCACTTCCATTGAACCAGATTGATGCATTAGTTTCACAGAAACAAGGTCAAATATCCCGCTAGTTTTGCTTTGTTGCTCTTTTTTTATGTTTTTTAAAAATATATTTTAAAAAGTGTTGTTAGCTATGTACATTAACTATATTATATATTTTATATGCTACCCAAGACAACTCCTCTTCACTCAATGCGGCCCAGACAAGCCACAAGGTTGGACACTCATGCTGTAAGACAAACACTGAAAATGTCCAGCCTGGATCATTTTTTCTAAGTGGTTTATTATATATTATCATAATAATTGACATTTAATACAGCCAGGGAGCTTTACAAACAGATGTAAAGACAGGAAGCACCCACCTGACAACCACAGGACAGTTGTCCCAGTCCTGGCCAGCATAAGCCATCACAGAACGCAAATTCTGCCATCACAAACGGAGATTCTAATAAATGTTTCTACCAACATGTACAGAAGCCTGTACTCTTCTTCCTCTGTCTGCTTGTTTTCACCTAACAGAGCAACGGAGCACAGATTTTCAATGACCTGATCATTAGGGAGAGCTAATTTAGGTCCTCTGACATGTGGGGTTCAGTGAGATAATTTCTCCAAACATGTCAGACAGCATTCAACAGCTGAACTTCCTCTGCCAGCATGGCAGGTTTTGCCTCTCTTTATTTAGATGCCCCAAAGTCTTTCATAGACTTTGGTCTCACATGATGTGGGGTCCAAGGGAGGCACGGTCAGGTCACGTTTCTCCTTGGCACTCAATCAGTTTAGAAGAAGTGCTGCCATACAGCTGCTTTTGTTAGCAGAAGATAGGCTCGGTCAGCTCAGAGAGCTCTTGCATTCACATGTTCCTAAATAATTACACATCCATCTACAGAATTTTCCTGCTAGCTAATTAGCAAAGCCTGTGTGATACAACACCCTGCAGCATTTTGCCCCATTGCAAGTTAAACTTCTGGTTGTATTCCTGGTTTTCCCTGCTGTAGGCTGAATATCTGACCCATGGGAGAGTTTACTCATCTCAGTTTCCGTGAGTGTTGTCTGGCATTTATTTTATTCACAGTGAATAGTATCTTATTCCCTCAGCTGTCCTGATGAAACAAATGGAGCAGCTCCTGATGGAGCAAAATACCTACATGGAATCACAGAGTCATTAAGGTTGGAAAAGACCTCCAAAGTCATCAAGTCCAACCATCCACCTACCACCAAGATTGCCCACCAAACCATGTCCCTCAGTACCACACCTAGACATAACTTGAACACCTCCGGGGACGGTGACTCCACCACCTCCCTGGGCAGCTCGTGCCAGTGCCCAACCACTCCTTCAGAGAAGAATGATACATGCTGCAGGAAGTGGGGCAATTTGCACAACCTAGCTGAAAATGCAAATCTGTCACATCATCTCAGAGCCTGGCAGAATAAATCCTGACACTTCAGTCCTGCAGGTGTGGAGCATATTTGCACTGGGAGGCTTAGGGTGGTCATGTTTTGTGCAGAGCTTAGGCAGTGTGAATGGTGGTGCCCGTGTCCTGAGGTCTCTCCCTGCAAGATCGCTCCCTAAACACCACCGAGGTGTGTTGCAATTCAGTGCAATGATTTCTCTTGTCTATATTCTTCCCTAGGACATCAGGACCCCATGACTCTGAGGGCCAGGAAAGGAAGCCGCCTGCCAGCACCTCGCTATCAGCACAGGGTTTCGATCCAGAAGGCACTACCACTACAACGGAAGCCCTGAGCTTCTCTGACAAATATGTTTCTCTTCAGCCACACTACTGTTAAACCTTTTTGCCTCTAGTACTGCTGACAATCCAGCCATGATTAATGCTGTTCAGATGGAGCCGAGATCCTCTTCTGTTTTACCAAGCAGGCAGCACTACGAAAGGCTGAGGGAACAGCTGATGTGTCCCTTCCCCTGATGCACTCTATTTTAAATGCTTGACTCAGCTGAGGGGTGACCAAGCATCTCCTGAGTGATTTGCATTGGAGCAGGCACCTGAACTTTCCCTCAGCCCAGGGTGACACAAGTGCTGGTACTCGGCGACTTGATGCAAACAAGAACTACGTCTGGTGTTGCACTTCATGATGACAGTGCCACAGGCCTGCAGCTGGAAGTCTCACCTAACAGTAAGCATAGATCAAGAGCAAGTTTCTGACCGAAGTGCATGGTGTGCTTGGGAGATTTCTGTCTGTTTTTTTAAATATTTTCTTGCTTTGGTTTTTTCCCTGTTGGCCACTGCTGGAGGCACAGCAATAATTGTAAGCAACGAGCTCTCTTCCCCACAGCCTGCTCCAGGAGGAGTCTGCTGTGGGTTGGGAACTATTTGTCCATTGAGTCAACTTCGCTTACCAAAGAGTCAAAACTGAGGCATCAGACCCCAGAATCAGTGGGATTGGCTCATTTTATAAAGCCAAGAAATTTTCCTAGGGATTATACTGAAATTTTAATCTCACTTTAAGTTTCAAAGCATCCTCCCCCATACTATCACTCTGTGTGTATGTCTATCAGCATTGCAAGAGCTCCTGTTTCACATTTATTATTTGGTATTTGATGTCCTCCGCAGCAAAGATTTTTCCCTCTTCTGTCTGTCCCCTGCTCAGCAAACATCCCTGGCAATCAGTGCCTCAGGAGTGCCACAGAGGAGATATTATGTTCTGATGGACAGTTGCTCATCTGCCTCTAAAGCTCCTGCCTGCATGACTTCATACGCTGCCCCCAGAAAACCCTTGGGAAGATGGAGAGATGTCACTGACTCCCAGTCTGCTGCTAACCAACTATGCATCTAATGTGGCCAGCACTGCGTGCCCAGTTTCAATGAACCCTGCAAAATTTAACTAGATGGAACGCAACTCAGGCAAGAAAGACATTCAGCTGGAGCGTGGGGGGAATCATTCTGATTTTCCTTGTGACTGCGAGCTAAGGGACTCCCTGCCCTCCAGAGCAGTTGCACAGACTCAGCTGCACTCTTTATCTCATCGCCTTCAGACTGAAGTACAAACCTTTTCCATTGACTCCCCACAAACCTCCCTGCAGCTGTAAAAATGAGAAGCAAAAACAGTTTTCCCTTGCTTTTTTAGTACCTCTTGGCAACAAACACCATATCATGAGCTTGCTGAAGATGGGCAGACTTGACAGGTGCCAACTTCCAATGCAGTAGTTTTTATGGTAGTGGTAGGCAAAAGAGCAAGCTATCCCCAAAGCTAGCCTCTAGCACTGCTTGGAAACAAGGACGCTCTGTGTACAGTTTTGGTATCAGATTGCACACTCCACATGCTAAGACACTAGCCACAGAGTGCAGGAGAAAAAAAAAAAAAACAGTGACATTAAGCTCAGCTCATCACAAATAAACTGCACTGATGCAGCAGCATGGACGGAAAGAAATGTTTCAGCTGCTCCAGGAAAAGGAAGCCTGCAGATTCCTTTGGTAGCCCTTTCACAACCCACTCAAAAGGGGAATCCGCGCTTTCCCTCCCTCCTTACCCCAACCCTCAACCCAAATCCAAACCCTAACCCTAGACAGTGTCTAACACCCACTCCACATAGGGCTGCCATGAAATAGTGCCCTCAACTGAAAGCTGGTGGGACCATTTTTATGGCTAGACTGTTAAAATCCGTGGCTTTAATCAGTTCCGGAATATGCTAACAGACAAAAAAAGTGGAGACGGCTGTCTGCATTAAAGACATCATTACTCGATTTAGAGTTATTGATAATCCAGAATCAAAGGATGCTGAATGCATGCGGATTAATGTGTCACCTAATAACCCCCTGGAGGCAAGCTGGTACACTAAATCAAACAAGAAAATAGGATGAGTTTTTCTTTAAGCACTGCTCTCTTCTTCATACCTGCTGCAGAAGGAACAAATGAAAGTGCTGTTTTAAAGAGCTTTGATTTAAGGATATATGCTGGAGCTGATGGAGTTTAAAGGTTTCTAAAACTACAGATGATAATGACTGTGAGATGATTGCATTAAATGTGGGCAAACAGGATGGCTGCAAAGCCCTAACTTCTCAGCAGTAGAAGAAAAATACGAGATAAATTAATGTGGGGAAAATTAGGCCTGAAAGATGAATGAAAATTGGCAGGTCTTACAGGAGAGTTGGTTAGAATAAAAAGGATGGCTTTGCTATCAAAAAAAGGCGTGCTTTGGCTGAGGGCTCATCATCCCTGTTCAGCTGCAAAGGCAAAGCAGCAATCAGAAACTGCCAAGAATGCATGATGAGTTAAATTGTATTGAGAAAGAAGTAGCAGTCAACACAAGTTAGGAGTTACGAATATAGAAAGTTGATAAAGAAAATGAAGGACAAGTTAAAAACAAGTGACTGGCGGACCTAAGGACAATAAGGAGACATTTAAGTGTGTAAGGGACAAAATAAATTGAACCAGTTGCTTGGGTCCATAACTAATGGCGATAATATTTTTTTATATATTCAAAAAAGGAAGACTAGCTTAAATATTTCTTCTGGTCTATATTTAAAGGGGGGGAAAAAAGCATCATAAAAGGATGAAGAAGTACCTTTCAGTCCATTAGTGACTGAGAATTTTAAACATCACCTGCTAAGGTTGGATGTTTTCCTGTTTCCAGATCTGAATGGCTCATACTCAAGAGCCCAGAAGAGTGGGCTGTGCTACCTATAGATTACAGGCAGTAGCCTACAACAAACAGATCGCAGGAGCCCGGGAGAACGCTAATGCTGTGTTAATGGAGCAAAAGTTGCAAGCAGCTCGTTCCAGGTAATGGTAGGTCAGATAACCAGATGTCAGCTGCTGACAAAGTAATGAGCAGAAATATAATTAGTGCCAATCAACGTGTTCTTGCTGCAAGAGAACATGTCAAACCTGATGTCGTTTTTTTGGATTCGCAAGTTTAGCTGATAAGGATAACCACCAAGTCTTCTGTTCACTTAGCAGTGCACGATATTCTGATTAGAAAATAGAGCTGTCGTGATTTACCGCATCCATGAAGCACATCGCAGATGGGTTCAGAATAGACAGATGCAAGGCCTCTGCAAGGAGTTGTCAGTGAGAACTCCTCTTCAAACGGGGACTGCGTCTCACCCAGCCCCGCCATCTGAACTCACCCTGATGCCTAATGGTCTGGAAGTAAATAAAAAATCACAGGCAGTAAAGTTTATTGAGACATAAAGCTTGACAGAGTGGTAAATATAAGGCAAAAGGCAGTCGCAGACCCTGCATTGCATTCAATAGCGACTGCGCGCTGGGAGACAAAATGCGTTTTTATGTGGTTCAGTGCAAAGTTAAGAAGAAAGCTTGCAAGCCATTTCTGCTGGAAGTGCCTTCGTGTACATTGACTGAATAGGATGTAGTAGTTCAGGCAGATAAAGATGATCATCTTGTACTGCCGTGTGATAAAAGGGGGCTAAGAGTCTTGAATGTACAAGAAGAAATGTTTCTTACTCCTCTGGCATAGAGAGGCTATTTTGTGTCTGTATTACAGTCCTAGTGAGACATTTGTCTAGAATAACATGTTCCATTCTGTTGTCCATCCTAAAACGATGCTGGAAAAGCAAAAAGGGAAGAAAATAGGCACACTGATTTTTAAAGAGCTGCCTATGGGACTCTCAGCTTAGTCTGTTCAGCTTGCCAAAAAGAAGGCTGAGAAGTGCCTTGGCTGCAAGGTGCAAGTACCTTCATGGGGAGGAAATGCCAGCTACTAAAGGGCTTTCTAAGCTAGCAGGGAAAAAAAGGAGTAGGAAGCACAGCCTGGAAGCTGGACAAGTCTGTACTGGAGGCGAGGCATAACTTCAGCAGGGAGGGAGGTTAACCAGGGAACAGTCATGGACGTACGAGGTGTATGCACCATCCCCTGCTGTCTTTAAACCAAGACTAAATACTCATCTGAAAAAAAAGAGATGCTTTTATCAAACACACGGTATCTCCTGCCATCACAGCGGTAACTGAGTAAAAACGTGTAAGACCTGCCGGGCGCAAAAGGTCAGGCTGCTTGATCAAACCGTGATTCCTTTCAGCCAGAGCTCTGCAGACTCAGGAATTACATTTGCGTTTGTGCAGTCAAATGAGCCATGCTGCAAAAATGTGACCTCCAAAAAGTAAAAGGAAGGGCCGGTCCTGCCTCCTGTGAAGGCATCAGTCCCTTTGGCAGCCATGGGAGCAGACAGGGAGCCTGGAGAATCAAACCCAACACAGTGCTGCTGCTCCATCTCTCTTCCTTCTTGTTGCCGTAGAGGCTTGAGGAGCAAGCCCTAAAAACAAGCAACACTTGAACACACCTTCATTCCTTTCTCTAATCCTTTCCCCAGCTTCTGCTTCCCAGTTCCCATTTCCTGTATTGCTTTCTCTTCCATCCTCAGTTTTGCTCCATTACTATTTTCTCTGATGTTCCCTTTTCCAGAGCTCTATGACTGTGGTGCCCTGGCACAGAAAATGGGATCTGTTCCTACACGGAGAATAACAGGACTGCGGGCCCAGCTTGTTTAATAAAAGCTGGCGAGAACAGCTTGCGAGTCCCTGAGGTAGAGGTAATATTTTGCGTTAATATTTGATACCTTATTTAGGATGCTAAATCAGACGCATGAAATCTCTGGGGAAGAATCGAACACAGAGTTCTGTTTAACTGATGGAGCACTCAGCCAGGCTGCCGGACCCTCCCTCCTGCCTTGCAGCCAGAGCTCTCGGAGCTGCCCCGTTTTAGATGGAGCCTGACCTGCTCTCACCCTGAGAACCGGGGGAACGGGGCTGATGCAGCCCCTGCACTGCTCATGTGAAAATTCCCTGCAAATGCACCGCCCTTCAGCATTCATCCCGAGTCATTTTGGCTTTGGTGGAGTGCCTAACCCCAAATGCTGAGTCAGATCCCTCCCCACACACCTCAGGCCAAGCAAAGAAAATGACTGTGCACTTCTTTCTCTCCCCATCTACTGGACCCCAAGAAGCCCTCGTACAATGGATCTCTGGGCACTTCCCAAAATCCCCCCACCTGGCCGGGCTCCGTTCAGGATAACACCGCATCTCAGCATGAGGACCACCTCAGGGCAGCGGCAGGAGGAAGGTGACCTTCCCCAAAACACCCAGAAGGGCATTCAGAGGAGCAGCAAGAAAAAATAATAATAATGAAATAAAATCACACTTTTTTTTCCTTCTAGGCTCAGGCAGACTGACAGGCACAATGAAATGTGTGGGTGTCACTTGGCAGGTGTGAATCGTTCAGGCAAGCTACAGTACACATATTTAGTTGTTTTAAACTGTCCTCATACATCAGACCTTGCCGCCCCTTAAGCCGATTTATTGAAGCAATCTTTCATTGAAAGGATTAATGTCATCCAGACCTGGCTGCTTTGGCCATTTGCATCAAGGCTGCCAGCCTGAGAGCCAACGTTGCCTCCGTGGCCGCTTCTTCCCTGAGTCATTTAGGGGAAGATCAGTGAAGGGAAGGGGAAATCTGGGGGCTTTGTGTGGTCCCTCTCTGCTAATGCACGGAGCAGAGAATTCCCCCCTGAGCCCGGAAGAAGGTTTGGGAAGGAGGAACAGAGGAGGGGAAGGTCCCACTTTCCCCTGTTGGGGCTGACTCTGACCCCGGCGGGCAAAGCGCCCGCCTTTGCAGAGCTCGTTTCCCTGCAGCAGCACCGGAGCTCGCTGCAAGATGGGGAGTTTCAAAATTCGCTGCTGAGGCCGAGCAATTAGGAGGGTGTGTGTGTGTGTGTGTGTAGCGTTTGGCAGAGTCCAGCGTTAGATCTGGCTTCATAAAAGCAGCAGATTTATTTTCTCCTGAGGAATAGTGATCAGCCTTATCTCAAGCATAAATTGGAATAACTTCCCAGTTGTTCTCATTTCCTCATGAAAGCAACACAAATATTTTCTGCCTCCATTCACTGCTGGCCCTGCATTTCCCCACCTGGCCACACAGAAGCCCTGGATGATTAGCTTCCCCTCATCACACTTAACCCACCATTTTCCCAGCAGAACCACTGTAATTTTAGGAAGCCAAAATCCTCTGCCATCACGGACAGGCAGGCTTGTCACCCTCACTGCACGCTGCACATACATAGATGCTCCCCACATGCACGGATTACATCCTGCCTGTGATAAACCATTTTTTCCTTGGCTTCCTGCCTGGTTTCCCACCTCAGGGCACTTTGTTACACGTGCATCCTTGTGTGGTTAAGCAGTGCTGGCCTCTCAGTGCACCAAGCAGAGACCCAAAGGCTCTGCAGAACGGCGCAGCTGCCAGGCAGTCTCCCTACAGCACTGCACCCTGGCTCCAGCACTGCACCCTGGCTCCCAAGGGCACATCTTCCTAATACAAAATCCGCTGTTCCTCAGGGCCTTCTTTTGGCTACTGCTCCCAGCCCTGTTTCAGTCACATGCATTCTTGCTATAAATGGCCTCCTAAAATCAGAGTTTATCAATATTGGCTCTGGGCTCAGGGCTTCTTTCGTTGCATCAGAGATGCATCGACGTTCTGCCATCTAATTTACTTCCCTTCTTTTTGGCTTTATTCAGCATATTGGTCAGAGGGAAATGGTAATAAGCAAAACCTCAGAAATAGATCTCCGATAATAACCTTCTACCCCTAACATTGCCTTGCTTTTCGGAGCTAGGAATTCAGCAGCTCTCCTACAGCTCCAGCTTCAGAGAGCACTTGGTTTTGATTTTCCCAGCACCACCAGACACTGGAGGTACTGGATCTCCGAACCATCAGTGCACGTTTTGCAGAGAAGGAATGGGCCAAGAAGGCCAACAGCCAGCCCCAGTTTGGTTATTTTGTTTAGAACTAATTTCACTGTCTTCCATCTAGGTTCCCCTGTGTTCTGCCTGGGGCTGCTTTCTCTCTTCACCTGAGGTTTGGAGGGCTGTTTTTGGGGAGAAGCATGTCTTTCTGACACCACGCATTGCCCTGCATTGGTCTGCCTTTGCCTAGGTACAAACGCTTTGCCAGACTTGTTAGCTCACCACGAGCCATCCCTTTGGCTGCATCCTCCTCCTTTCCCCAAAAACACCTTTGTGCTTCTACTTAAAAAGGAAAAAAAAAAAGGAGGGGTCTGAAGTATATACATCATGAGCTTCCTGGGATTGTCTTCAGGCCACGGCCATAGTAAATCAACAACGAAAATTCTCCTCTGACTGCTCCATCCCATCGTCGACACGTCCCACTTTCCCACTCAGCCCAAACACTTTATCTTCAGTTGCAGGTAGCAAAAACAAAGCTTTTCCTCACTGCCAGCCTGATTAGCTTTATCGGCCAGCCTGCCTTGCCTGCTTTTTTCTGAGATTCTCCCCTACAAGCTTCTCTCTCTTATCTCTAAACTGTGGAGAAAGCGTTTGGGGTTTAGCTCTGGGCTGAAGTCTGGGAGGCGTTAGGCTGTCAGCCATACAGCACATACTGAAGAACATCCCACAGAACCCTCTGCAGCCTCACGCTGGACAAAAGACACGTGGGACAGAATCACCTGAGCTCCATTCACCTGCTTACGCTTCTTAAAAAGGCCCGAATCATGCACTCATGCACAATATTAACTCATCCATCCAGTGGTGACCAAAGGACATTCAAACGGTTTTCCTTGGACAAGAAAAGCCTGGAAGCAGTCCCGTGCTCCACCAGAGTGTTGCAGCCTTCTCAGAAACATTTAACCAAGTCTCACGGACTTCTTCTCGCTGGAGTGCTGCATAATGGAGCTCCCTCTGGCCATCAGGTCATATTATCACAGATAATCAGAGCGTATCAGTTTCACATAAAGCTCAGCCAGACAAGCAAGACACGACAGCCTCCGATGCACCACGAATATCTCACTCACATCACACATCATTTTGCTTTTAGCAAGACCACCCTGTCACAGCCTATAACGTAGAGTGCCCATCTGACAGGTCAGCAGTGAAAATCAGGCGATGGCTGTAAAACGTTTTATCGGTAAGGCCTATTTATTCTTTTCATCCTTATTCTGAATCTGAACATTTCAATCTCTACGTTTCTCTGTTTTAGGGTTTGGTTTGTGGTTTGTTTGGGTGCTGTTGTTTTTTTGCTGTCATGCCTGCAGGAGCTGGGAAGCAGCATGCCACAACACTGATGACCACAGGGAAAAGATGGGTGGGGAGCTCAGCCCTGTGCAAAGGAGCTCCTCGACTACAGAGAGCTGCAAGGAAATGGCAGATGTGCTCGTTGGAGACTGGGTTTCTCAGCATAAGGCCCACTTGGATAAGCAAGGAACGCCTCAATGAATTAAAATGCAAAAGGAGAGCGTACAAAAAGCGGAGACAAGGATAGACATCAAAGGAACAGTGCAGAACCATTTCTTGAATCCTTGGGGATGAAATAATGAAGACCAAAGCAAACAAGAAACAGAGCGAGAGAGATTGGAAACCTCAGCAAGAAATGTCCAGATGGGATTCATTTTAAAAAGTCAAGGCTAAAATATTATTAGCACATACTCAGCAAAAGGAAGATACACTGAATGTTTCTGGTAACAGCATAGGTCCCAGGAAGAAAAAAGGACCACCTAAACAGAAGGTTTTAATGCAAAAATGTGGTGGAAGTGCTCCTTGTTGCTTTGGGTGCCTGAAAAAGATGGGGAACAATCTGACTCTGGCAAGAGTTTACATCAGCTGTTTGCTTGCAGCACTTCTGGCAATTTCTGGAACTGGAGATCGGAGAAAAATGATGAGACCTGTCAGAGGACTAGAAGGTCAAATTTACAACAAGAATTACAGAAGTGAAATCTATATCTGTGGGATAATAGATGTCCAAAAGGGAACACAGCTATTCATCAATAGCTAAAGGGCAAGGCTGCTAAGGAGGCAGGGAGACAAGCTGGCAGAAGTCAGAGCAAGAAATGGTATTTCCAACTCGGGGTCAGGAAAGTTACCTGGCCCGAGTTGCACTGGGTCACAGACAAGCTTCTGATGGGCAGCGGGAGCTACCAGCACCTCCCATGGAGCCCTATGGAAGGATGCATCAAGCCCCCCAGTTCCTGTGCGGTGAAGATCTGTTCAGCCAGACAGAAGGGGCACCAGCAGGACGCGGACCAACAAGGTGTCGGCAAAGAGAGGGGCAAGGATGCCGACAGCTGCCAAGCCCGTGGAGAGGAGAGCACCTGGTAATGACATGCTTTGCTCTGTCACCACCAAGGTTTGCCCCCCAGCCTCACCCCGTAGCTGGCGCTCAGCCAGCAGAAGCCCTTTGGAAAATGGAAATGGACGCATCTTTCACAGTCATTAGCGGGGATCGTGCTAATGGGATGTCATGATAAATACTGACAGTTAGCTGAGGGCAGCACTGCGCGCTGCAAGGCTCCAAATGAGAGGGCAGCAGATGCTGCAACAAGCTCAGAGTGTGCCCGTGGAGCGGGGGGAGGCAGCGGGAGCAACAGCAAGCCGGGGCTGGTGATGAGAGAAAAGAGCTGGCTGCTTCAAGGTCACCAGCCCACGAGCAGCCCCGGGTGCCGGCAGTGCTGCAGAGAGCAGGCAGTGCAAGGCCATGGAGCGGCTGCGTTTTGCACATCAGAAAGGTGAGGTGGTGCTGCAACCTCGGGAGGGTCCCACGTTGCAGTGTGTGTTCACTGGTGTGCGTGGGGAGTCTGGGAGGGAGAGCAAAAGGACGCAGGGGGGCACAGGCAGGATCCGCCAGTTGCTACCAAGCACCACAAGCAGGGAAGCAGGGGCAGCTGTGGGGAAGCGTGCTGCAGTTTGGAGGAGAAGATTGACTTGTATTATCATCTGAGCTCAC
>WBMW01005740.1:0-16506 GCA_013396635.1 Penelope pileata | reverse complement strand
CAGAAGTAGAATTTTGTGTTAATATTTTTCTCTGCCTAGCTCTGTTCAAGCCCTTATCATTTTTGTCATTTTTTGGCTGCGCACTACACAACAGCTTAGGGGTGTCTGGGGCATAGAATACGTCTTTTCTGAGTATTGTTGCATCATATTACAAAAATTGTAATGCATAATTTTATAGCAGGAAATAAATGAAAAGTGATTTAATGGAAATAAAGCTCCCTTGGATAAGCTGAAAGCCCTTGGAGTATCTGTAAGCTTTGGAGCACTGGTGGTCTTCTCTTGGATACTACCAGTCAAAGGAAGAGGCTTTAAAATGACCAGTCAAACCTGGCAGACCAATACATGGTTACAGTACTGGTCTTATAGGTTTTTTGAACTTTCTTTTGACTTCTTTGAACATGACTCTCTCTGAGAAGCCTGGTGTACTGGGGACTGATGAGGTCCATCTGTCAGAGGAGAGGAAGAGCTTCTTTAGTTTACAGGCTTTCCAGACTGGTGAAGAAAGCTTTAAAATAAAGTTGCCAGAGGAGTTGCTCCATCCACCTAACTCCTAATAAGGGCAATAAGGAGTATCCTGGTAGTTACAGGCCTGTCAGTGTGACCTTGGAAAGTTATGGAGCAGATCATCTTGAGTACCATCACACAGCTCATACAAGACAATCAAGTGATCAGAAGTAGCAGTAGAAGTGATCATGGAGGGATGAAAGGCAGGTCTTGCTTGACTAACCTCATCTCCTTTGACAAGACAACCTGCTTAGTAGAAGAAGGCAAGACTGTGGACATTTATTTGGAAAGTATTAGATATTGTAAAGCATTCAATACTGTTTCCCACAGTATTCCCCTGGAGAAACTGGTTGCTCATGGATTGGACAGGTGTACATGTTGCTAGGTAGCCAAGCTCAAAGAGTCCTAATGAATGGAGTTCAACTGAGTCAGCAACTGGTCACCAATAGTATTCTCCAGGGCTCAGTACTGGGTGCAGTTTTATTTAACATTTTTATCAGTGGTCTAAGATGAGAGGATCAGGAGCACTCTCAGTAAGTTTGTAGATGATAACAACTTAGACAGGAGCGTTGATCTGCTTGAGGATAGGAAGGTTCTGCAGAAAGAACTGGACAGGCTAGGTTGATGGGTTGAATCCAATCACATGACATTCAACAAAAATAAATGCCAGGTGCTGCACGTGGGTAACAACACCCCCTGAAGCAGTATGGGCTTGGGGAAGAGTGGCTGCAAAGCTGCCCAGCAGAAAAGAATCTGGGGTTACTGACCAAGAACCAGGTGAACACGAGCCAGCAGTGTGCAGGTGGCCAAGAAGGCCAACAGCATCTTGACCTGTATCAGAAAGAGTGTGGCCAGCAGGGCTAGGAAAGTGATTGTCCCTTTGTACTCAGCACTGGTGGGACCACACCTCGAATAGCGTGCTCAGTTTGGGGATCCTTACTACAAGGATTTCAAAGTCCATTAGCACTTCATATTCAGAGAGTCATATATTCCTGTCATATATTATTAATCATCTAAACATTTAGCAGTTAAGCTATTTCCTTGGATTCTCCCTAGAACAATTGGAGAGAATTACAGTCTTTGACTTTTTTCCTCATGTAAAGACAAAATACCACAGTATGACCAGTATAGCTTTACAATAAGAACAAATCATTTGTAAACATATAAAAACCTACTTTAAACTATTTTTATTAAGTTTTCTAAATAAATCAGCATGAATTTCATAATATTCCTTTACTAAATCTTGCATCAACACAGTGAAGGAACATTGGAAATGACATTTATTTTTAATTTTCATAACTGATTTCCTTTCCCCAGGAGGAGCTGTCCAATGTCAACCTCTCCAAGTTCCGCAAGATCCAGCATGAGCTGGAGGAAGCTGAGGAGCGGGCTGACATTGCAGAGTCACAGGTCAACAAGCTCCGAGCAAAGAGTCGTGAAATTGGCAAGAAGGCAGAAAGTGAAGAGTAAAGGCCTCCAGTGGTACAAAGTGAAAGAGAACTGCACAAAATGTGAAATTCTATCACTTTGATTTGTAATTGCTGTTTAGTTCTCCATCAATCATTAGATAGTTAATACCTAGATAAATAAAGATTGTAGAGATTTTCCCATGGAAAATAAGTAGATCACTGTTGTATTTTAATCATTATCCTGAATTCTTTTAAGGTTTGCATTTTTCCTTATTTAAATTCATTCAACTAAAAATCTTGCTTCAGATATTTTCAAAGTGTTTTGGCCACTGTTAAAGTGGTTGCTCAGACATCTTGCTTCATTCTCACCATGGAATTTCACATAAGAATTCCCCAAAGGAGAAATCCATTATTTCTTTGCAACTGAATGTAATTATGCCTTATACATTTTGGTTTAGGAAGACACTACATTTTAATTGAAAGGTTCCATCTAGAGAACAAATCTTAATTACACCTTCTACTGTAATAATTGATTATTGAATTGTCATGTAGCTTAGTTGCAAGAAGACCTTTTTATATGGTTAAATCTTTTCAATTCTTCAAGATTTTTTGAAACAGAATTTAGAGGATATTTAAACCTGAAGTGAGATCTACTTTTAACTTTTTTTTCTGAAATTGATATGCAAACAAATATTGCAAGGACAGCAATATCAGCAGTCTCATGTAGTCATTCTTCCTCTATCTTCTGTCCCCTAAAGTTACCTAAATATTCTAAGCTGGCCAGGCAGTGACTGTGTAAAAGCAAGCCCTAATCATGCTCTTTAAGCCAGTTCTGCTTTTATAAATTCCTAGCATATTTCCCTCCGGGACAAAACTCCTATTTGGCATACTACTATTTTGTCACCTCCTCACTTGCATTCTTTTACACACTGTGAACATGTTGAAAAGTACAAACAAATATCTGAAGAATTCTACTACTGAGCTGCTTCTATTGCAAGCCTTTTTACTCAAAAGAGGATCTTTTCTTCCTTCCATAGGTGTTAACACTGGTTTTGTACTGCTATAGATATTCTGCAGGGGATGATCCTGTCCTTCAGGCTAAGCAGGCAGGGACGGCGTCTGAACAGACAGAGGTACAAACAGACAGAATCAGTGTGCCCAGAGAACGCAACCAAAACCAGAAAATCTATACAGAATTAGATGACAACATCCATAGTGTTTGGCCATTGGACTAGGCCCCACCTTCATACAGCTATTCGATAAGCCTGAGTGCCTATACATTCCACATAGAGCATATGACCACCCTAAAACACCAAGACAGCGGCTACATACTGTATGCACAGGTGTCCCAAACTATTCGTTGCAGCAACAAAGCCTTCTGCCACACCACAGTTTGCTATTCTCTCTAATCCAAATTATGTTACTTTTGTATCCATGCCATACATGCCATGTTGATGCCTTCCCTATTTTTTATTCAGAGTAGAACTCCCTCAGCCTGTCTTTGTAGGAGAGGTGCTCCAGCCTACTGAACATCCTCGTGACCCTCCTCTGGCCCCACTCCAACAGCTCTGCATCCTTCTGGTGTTGGGGGCCCCAGGCCTGGATGCAGTGCTCCAGGTGGAGCCTCACGAGGGCAGAGACAATATCCCTTCCCTGCCCCACTGCCATCCCTCACACCACTGGATTTCCACCCCACTCAGCCACAGTGGGGAGCAGAATGAAGCCATTGGTGCTCTTCGTGTTCATGTGAGTGTGCTGAGTGTCTGTGATCTGTGTGGCTGACCACGTATCTACGTATGTATCTCCGTGTATACCTGGATCAACATATGTCCGCATATGTGTATATATGCATGGATGTGGCATATAGATGTGTGCAACTGGGCCTAATGGGAACACATCTTCATTCTTGCTATGGGGGTTGTCAGATCCAGCGTGGTATATTTTTCCTTTAATATCTTGCATAACCAGAAGGACTCAGTTGGGCTGCCAGTTTTCTCAAAATATAAGATTTTATATTCCCTGTGTGGAGAGGGAACTGAACCTTTTGCAAATGTGTCCTGTGTGTTAGAAACATTTAACAAACCTTTGGAATATTGTAAGGGAAACTCCTGGACTACAGTCATGGGTTGAGAACACAACAGTAAATAGCGTGAAGTCTAGTACGTAAATTGGCTCTTGTGAATAGAATTGGTTTATTTTGAAAAAACTGGTAGTTCATCACAAACTGAGACCTAACTGTATTGACCACGAAGCAAGCAGAGATTGCAAAGCCATGGCCCAATTCTCTGCAAACTGCCTGATGGAAGATAAGCTACAAAGAGATATTAACCTCTTGCAAAAGAATGTCCTCAATTTTCCTGAGAGTTTCTAACTTTACCAACTATGCTAACAGGGCTTCAGTTCATAAAGGAACACTGTGGTCCTTTGGGAGGGATTAAAGGTACAAATGTCATCCTTACCTTACTTTTAAATATTTTGTGCTTTTTACCTCTTTCCTACCTCCTTCATTTCTACACAATTATTTTTAATTCTTTCTTTGAAATGGAAGTTGTAGCTATAAGTATCATAAATATAGGTATATGTGTAAATACTGCCAACAACGGACACATTATAGCTATGCAGCTCCCCCACACTGTGGAAGTATGTGCTCTGTGTGTGTGTGTGTGTGTGTGTTTACCTGCTGGGAATACATCTGCAGCCTTGCTGCTTTTTGGACCTGAGGCCATGGAGCTGTAGCAGCCTCAGCAATGTTGGGATGCTCAATCCAGATCCAGCATGTTAGCTTCCCTCTAAAAGCCTGGTCTTGCTGAATTGCTGTCACAAAAGTATGCAGGAGCTCCTTCAGGTGGCTTCAGCTGAGAAGAAGAAAGGAACTAAAAAGAGTTGGTGCTGTATGTTTCCTGTAAAATATAGAAGAAAAGGACAACAGAATAGAGAGCATTGTCCTTGTCAATAAATTACAGAATCACAGAATCGTGGGGGTTGGAATGGACCTCTGGAGGTCAAGTCCAACTCCCCTGCTAAAGCTGCTCCCCCTTGTGACCTCAGTTCCCACTCCCACCCCAAGTTCCATTCCCTCCCACCACAGTTTACCCCAGCTCGCCCTCTCCCAGATCAGGTATTCAGGTGTCATCGGGATGCCCTGTGCAGCAGGAGAGCACTACAGTGCTCCACTTCACCTAGCTCTGTGTGGGGGCTGTTGAGGAGAGAGGTAGGAGTTCACAGTGGCCCTGAAGCCCCCCTCACTGTCACAGCCTCACCCATCATGACTCATCCCATTGTCCCCAAGCCTTGACATTGATGGGATCCACCAAATGGATGAAAACCTGTCCATGATCCAGAAGCTGCAGTTTGCTGTGGAGAAGGGTGAGGGTACATGAGATGAAGATGGGCCAACAGGGCTGTGTTCGAGCACACTCCCAGGTATAGGAAGAAGGAGGCTGCCCCCCATGATGCCCTCTCCATCCCCACAGAGCGAGCCATGGCCTCGGACAGGCTCATCTTCCCCCAGCAGCTGTGCCAAGGTCAGCTGGGATGGCCAGGCAGCGGTGGTCCTGGCACTGCTGCAATGTCCCAGGCACGGGCTGAGCCCTCTGCTCCCCCCAGAGGAGCAGCTTAGCCTGTCAGACCCCAAGGGGAGCGACATCGACAAGGTGGCTGATGCCCTCAAGCTCTTCCTTTGGGAGCTACCTGAGCCCCTGGTGCCCTACAGGCACTTTGACTCCTTCACTGAAGCCATCAGTAAGTGCCTCCCCACATCATCTGTAAGCTATGGAATCTTGGATCTGCCTCATCCCTGTGGCTCCTCCAGAGCTACCAGGCCCCCAGAAACAGGAGCAGCGGGTAGCTGATCTGGTACACAAGCCCCAGAGACAATGGAGGGGAAATGGGGTAGTCTGACGGGTTGCATGAGAAACCCCTCAGTCCTGTGCATCTTCAGGGTGATGGAGTGGGCAGACATCACAACCATATATAGTATTTCTCAAAGAGAGAAATAGAGAAATACTACATATGTGACAAATTCCACTGTTTTATATATTCATCTTCTTTTCACAGCAAGGAGAGTAGTAGTGCTTGATGGAGGGAGCTGGATTCAGCTTTCATCCACAAGGATGCTTTCTGTTCCAGCTTTGAACAGGATGTCTGGCCAGGTAGTTCTGAGTTCAGAAGAGCAGAGCCCTGGGGTCTGCCCAGTGACGTGCAACTCTGCAGTCGACTGCTGTCAAGGTCACAGAAGAAAAGTGAGGCAGGTAGGGGCAATAGGAAGGCAAAAGAGAAAAGGAGTCTTGCCTGTGTGGGCTGTCAGAAGGTCACTTCTTCACTGCTTATTTTGAATAGAAAAGAACTTGATCAATATACAGTGCTGATGTCCCAGAAGTAGAAGATGTTCTACAAAAAGCAGTGGAGTACTTGGCACTAGACAAAATACTTTTGACACTCTGCTGTCATTCCTGAGTCCCTTGGACATTTACATTGAACAATAGTTCAATCTCCCTATGAGGACAGGCTGAGAGAGTTAGGACTCTTCAGCCTGGAGAAGAGAAGGCTGTGGGGGGACCTGATAGCAGCCTTCCAGGACCTGAAGGGGGCCTACATGAAAGCTGGGGAGGGGCTTTTTACAAGGATAGATAATGACAGGACAAGGGGTAATGGTTATAAACTGGAAGAGGGTAGATTTAGACTAGATATAAGGAAGAAATTCTTCACTGTGAGGGTGGTGAGACACTGGAACAGGTTGCCCAGAGAAGTCGTTGATGCCCCCTCCCTGGAAGTGTTCAAGGCCAGGCTGGATGGGGCTTTGGGCAACCTGGTCTGGTAGGAGGTGTCCTTGCCCATGGCAGGGGGGTTGGAACAAGGTGATCTCTAAGGTCCCTTCCAACCTGAACCATTCTATGATTCTATGATTCTATGATAATNAGCTGTAGCAGCCTCAGCACTGTTGGGATGCTCAATCCAGATCCAGCATGTTAGCTTCCCTCTAAAAGCCTGGTCTTGCTGAATTGCTGTCACAAAAGTATGCAGGAGCTCCTTCAGGTGGCTTCAGCTGAGAAGAAGAAAGGAACTAAAAAGAGTTGGTGCTGTATGTTTCCTGTAAAATATAGAAGAAAAGGACAACAGAATAGAGAGCATTGTCCTTGTCAATAAATTACAGAATCACAGAATCGTGGGGGTTGGAATGGACCTCTGGAGGTCAAGTCCAACTCCCCTGCTAAAGCTGCTCCCCCTTGTGACCTCAGTTCCCACTCCCACCCCAAGTTCCATTCCCTCCCACCACAGTTTACCCCAGCTCGCCCTCTCCCAGATCAGGTATTCAGGTGTCATCGGGATGCCCTGTGCAGCAGGAGAGCACTACAGTGCTCCACTTCACCTAGCTCTGTGTGGGGGCTGTTGAGGAGAGAGGTAGGAGTTCACAGTGGCCCTGAAGCCCCCCTCACTGTCACAGCCTCACCCATCATGACTCATCCCATTGTCCCCAAGCCTTGACATTGATGGGATCCACCAAATGGATGAAAACCTGTCCATGATCCAGAAGCTGCAGTTTGCTGTGGAGAAGGGTGAGGGTACATGAGATGAAGATGGGCCAACAGGGCTGTGTTCGAGCACACTCCCAGGTATAGGAAGAAGGAGGCTGCCCCCCATGATGCCCTCTCCATCCCCACAGAGCGAGCCATGGCCTCGGACAGGCTCATCTTCCCCCAGCAGCTGTGCCAAGGTCAGCTGGGATGGCCAGGCAGCGGTGGTCCTGGCACTGCTGCAATGTCCCAGGCACGGGCTGAGCCCTCTGCTCCCCCCAGAGGAGCAGCTTAGCCTGTCAGACCCCAAGGGGAGCGACATCGACAAGGTGGCTGATGCCCTCAAGCTCTTCCTTTGGGAGCTACCTGAGCCCCTGGTGCCCTACAGGCACTTTGACTCCTTCACTGAAGCCATCAGTAAGTGCCTCCCCACATCATCTGTAAGCTATGGAATCTTGGATCTGCCTCATCCCTGTGGCTCCTCCAGAGCTACCAGGCCCCCAGAAACAGGAGCAGCGGGTAGCTGATCTGGTACACAAGCCCCAGAGACAATGGAGGGGAAATGGGGTAGTCTGCCGGGTTGCATGAGAAACCCCTCAGTCCTGTGCATCTTCAGGGTGATGGAGTGGGCAGACATCACAACCATATATAGTATTTCTCAAAGAGAGAAATAGAGAAATACTACATATGTGACAAATTCCACTGTTTTATATATTCATCTTCTTTTCACAGCAAGGAGAGTAGTAGTGCTTGATGGAGGGAGCTGGATTCAGCTTTCATCCACAAGGATGCTTTCTGTTCCAGCTTTGAACAGGATGTCTGGCCAGGTAGTTCTGAGTTCAGAAGAGCAGAGCCCTGGGGTCTGCCCAGTGACGTGCAACTCTGCAGTCGACTGCTGTCAAGGTCACAGAAGAAAAGTGAGGCAGGTAGGGGCAATAGGAAGGCAAAAGAGAAAAGGAGTCTTGCCTGTGTGGGCTGTCAGAAGGTCACTTCTTCACTGCTTATTTTGAATAGAAAAGAACTTGATCAATATACAGTGCTGATGTCCCAGAAGTAGAAGATGTTCTACAAAAAGCAGTGGAGTACTTGGCACTAGACAAAATACTTTTGACACTCTGCTGTCATTCCTGAGTCCCTTGGACATTTACATTGAACAATAGTTCAATCTCCCTATGAGGACAGGCTGAGAGAGTTAGGACTCTTCAGCCTGGAGAAGAGAAGGCTGTGGGGGGACCTGATAGCAGCCTTCCAGGACCTGAAGGGGGCCTACATGAAAGCTGGGGAGGGGCTTTTTACAAGGATAGATAATGACAGGACAAGGGGTAATGGTTATAAACTGGAAGAGGGTAGATTTAGACTAGATATAAGGAAGAAATTCTTCACTGTGAGGGTGGTGAGACACTGGAACAGGTTGCCCAGAGAAGTCGTTGATGCCCCCTCCCTGGAAGTGTTCAAGGCCAGGCTGGATGGGGCTTTGGGCAACCTGGTCTGGTAGGAGGTGTCCTTGCCCATGGCAGGGGGGTTGGAACAAGGTGATCTCTAAGGTCCCTTCCAACCTGAACCATTCTATGATTCTATGATTCTATGATAATACATTGGAATCAAATTGGAATGGACCCACAGGGATCACTAAGCCCAACCTCTGGCTCCACACAGCACTCCCCAAATCCAAACCCTGCGCCTGAGAGCGGTGTTCCAGCGCTCCCTGAGCTCCAGCAGTTGGGGCTGTGACATTGCTCTGGGCAGCAGTGCCATGCCCACCCGTCTGGGCAGAGCCTTTCCTCACCCAGCCTGATCCTCCCCTTACAGCTCCATTTCGTTCCCTTGGGCCCTGTCGCTGTCCCCAGAGCAGAGCTCAGCACCTGCCCCTCTGCAGTACATTAATGTCTTAAAATAATGATTGCTGTTTCATAATCTAGCAGGCTCTACAGGGAATGATGGCAAGGGTATAAAGGACATTACTTAGGAGTGATATGAAGTTATATAAGGAGTGTGAGGCCACAAGGCCTGTTGAGATAGTATGGGAGGGCTGTGCAGAACTCTAATGCAGTCTCATCCATATGGCCTATAAATAGAGCTGGTGGAGTGATCTTTCCTTCAAGCTGCACCTGGGATTTGCTTCAGATCAAGCCACCTTGGGCATTCAGAGACCACGCTCAGGGACACTCATATGTCTGCAGTGATGGCAATCTGGCTATCCTCTTTCAGGATCACTTCTCAGAACTATCATATAACAACACAGACACACAATTAGCTCCATTAAGAAAGGTGATATACCTTCTCACATGACTTCTAGATATTCATTAAGACAATACCATCTGCTTCACCCCCATCCACATATTTTTAATTCTTCACTATGTTTTTGGGATATGACTTTCCTTTACAACAGCTTTTTTTCTCAGTATGTTGTATTTACCATTATTAGCTCCTACAGTTTTCCCAGTGCAACCACTAGGCTTACTGGACCACCATTCCTAGAAACTTTTTTTAAAAACTGGGATTCTGCTCGCCAACTTCCATAGCTCCAGTAGCAAGTTAGTTTCAGCAAAAGCCCACCCATCACAGCCAACAGTTAAGCTGTTTCATTTCATCTGGCCTCACGGTAGCCTACAGCCCCCTCACAGGGAGTGGAGGGGCAGCAATAAGCTCTGCTCTGGGGACAGCAGCAGGGCCCAAGGGAACAGCATGGAGCTGTCAGGGGGAGGGTCACGTAGGGGTGAGGGAAAGACATTGGGTTTGAGGGGTGCTGTGTGGAGTTGAATCCGGGACTTGGATTCAATGATCCTTATAGGTTGCTTCCAAATCGGTATATTCTATGATTCTGTGATTCCCAACAGGGTTTTGTTTCCCTGCTGCTACTAGATAACACTCCAAGTAAGAAATATCAATTGGTCTCGTACGAGGAGTCAGTAGAGATGTGTGGCCAGTTGTAATTGGGAGCAAGCAATGTGAACTGTCTCAATTGCTTCTGCCTCTACTTCTGCTTTTGCTGCCAGCATCGGTCAGGAAGAAAGCAGCTTGTTGCCTTCACACTGTCAAGGTACAAATGATAGCCTGGTAATTAAAAGCGGTCTAATTAGGCTGCTTCAGGAGAGGCAGAAGGTGAAATAAGGCATTCAAGGTGAAATAGCCCCACAGTCCACAGGGTAATATGCAATTCTTGTCAGTAACATACTGAATATGGATTGCTGCCAACCTCACAACTGTTAAAACAACCTGAAGACATGGTCATATCACTGCTTTATGCTGGAAAAAGAATGATAAATTTAGGATAGAGATCACCTTTCACTCCAAGTACATGGTATATATCAGTGACTATTCTGCAGTGCTCAGCTGAAAGCTGAAAGACATCTTCAATGCCCATCCTCTATGATTATAAAAGAAGCTCATCTCAGCTGGCGTTAGTTGATGGCTGTGAAAAAAAAACCTTGCAAATACATTTTAGGTAGGAATATCTCAGTGGCTATAATTAATTCTATTTGGCCTTGATACAGTGCTAAACTCATGCTCAGTGATGTGGAAAATCAGCATTTCAGTATCACGCACTTTCAACAAGTTTAGATTTTCTTTTCTCTTCACACATGGTACGGCATGTATTAAAGAACTGATACAATAAATGTGTGGCATTTTTCTCGATAGTTTTATTGACCCCAGCCCTACTTAACCTTTTGAAAATAAATAATATGAATCAGAACCCATCCGTCAAGATGGACAATAGATTCATCACATTAATATCTGTGTAAATATATGAAACATTTATAGAATTTATCTGTTATTTTTACTTGAATTGACTTTAAATATTCTTTCAACTAATTTTCCTGATTCATTACATTTTCTTTACATATAAACTACTTGGTTTGACTCATTGGTGTTTGAACTTAAGCTTTGAAGGTTCAGGTTATCTGACTAGAGGTGGAAATTTTACACGGCCATGAGAGATGCCTGTTATATTTCATTCATCCAAAAAAACATTATTCCTGTACTCATACAATGGGAAGTGAGGTAGGCACAGGATTCTCCTGGGGAAGCTGGCAGCCCATGGCATGGACAGGTTCACTCTTTCCTGGGTAAAAAACTGGCTGGAGGGCCGGGCCCAGAGAGTGGTGGTGAATGAAGTTAAATCCAGCTGTAGAGTCATGAGTGGTGTCCCCTAGGGGTCGGTACTGGGGCCCATCCTGTTTAATATCTTTATTGATGACCTAGATGAGGGGATTGAGGGCACCCTCAGTCAGTTTGCAGATGACACCAAGTTGGGAGGAAGTGTTGATCTGTCTGAGGGTAGGAAGGCCCTACAGAGGGATCTGGACAGGCTGGATCACTAGGCTGAGGCCAATGGGATGAGGTTCAACAAGGCCAAGTGCTGGGTCCTGCACTTTGGTCACAATAATCCCATGCAGTGCTACANAGGTGGGGGTTGGCGTCTTCTCCCAGGTAACAGAGACAGGACGAGAGGGAATGGCCTCAAGTTGCACCAGGGGAGGTTCCAGCTGGATATTAGGAAAAACTTCTTCTCCCAAAGAGTGGTCAGGCCCTGGAACAGGCTGCCCAGGGAAATGGTGGAGTCCCAGGAGGTGTTCAAGATATGTCTAGATGTGGTACTTAGGGACATGATTTAGTGACTTAATGGGCAATCTTGGTGGTAGGTGAATGGTTGGACTAGATGATCTTAGAGGTCTTTTCCAATCTTGATGATTCTATGATCTATGCTCCTGAATTATGTAGTTCCTCAGCACTTTACTGCAGTGCCCCAAAAATCAGCATGCTCAAAGCATGCACATGCACACATTTTCCATGCCTTTATATATTCTTGTTCCTTCAAAATAATGTCCCCACAATCACTTGTTTGACAGTTATCACAGGCAAATGCTCTTCTTTGTGAATAACACTGATGTCAGCATATAACTAGGAGACGCGGAGCTCTATTAAAGGACAATGAAGTGCTCCATAAAACAAGAAGCATTGTTTGCGTCATTTGCGGGGCAAACCCCATGCTATTCCATTGCTGAACCCTGCAACACTACAGCCTACAATGACTCAAGACCACAACTTACCTTCTTGTGCCCATTTTGGAAAAATGGGTTTGCCTAGCCTCTACAGTCTGGCTTCTTTATATTTGAAGAATTCTTCTGGTTGATTGATTCTGGGCTCCTCATGCAGATTTTCAGAGAAGACAATACCTGAGGCAAAGATGGAGAAGATGCAGAGTGCCCTGAAGATGGTATGAACTCTCCTCAATCATTCTAGATTGGTGTAAACAAGTCTTTATTTTCAGTATTCCAGAAGCATAATAAATGGTGTGCAGGGGTACAGTGCTGCTTTGCAGATATTCACTAGCTATGGAGAAAAGGGAAATAATGTTTTTTAAAACTCAAGAGGTTCCTGATTACTAGTTTATCTGCTGACAGCAAACACATCTGGGATTGTCCTCACCTATAAGGCTAGCTCCTTTTCGCTGTGGGTGATATGCACAGGCTGGGAGATGGTTTGCTAGTCTTTCGGAAGCTCATCATCTGCAGCTCTTATATACCCTTTTTTTTTTCTAAACCCAAGTCCTCCTCTAAGAACTTACGCTAGAATTCCCAGCCATGTTAGAGCATGATCCTTCTTGTTTCTCTTTCATTCTAGAGGTGTGCCTTTCAGGTAATGACCGTCACTGGCCCTTGCAGTCAGACACCCTGCACAGCATTATGATCATTATGACCTGTGGCAATGAACCACATCTCTTTTGATTTGAACAGCCACCATCCTGCTATTTTATTTTGCTGTTCTTGCATTAAAGGGACTTTGAATATTATGACATTCAGGACTTTTTACATCTATCTATATTACCTTCTCCACTGAATCATTTTCAAACTGGAGTATACGAGTCTACTCAGACATTCCTCAAATTGATGTTTTTCTATACCAGTTATTGTCTTTTTTTTTTTGCACACTTCTAATAAAATTACTTGTTCTGTCAATCAGGCAAGTAGATACTTTATTTCAAAAGCATCATTAATACTGATTTTCAACAATTCTTGAAATACTAGGGAATTTCCTGAGGTAGCTAGTAATTTAAAATTTCATCAATATTATATAGGTTTATAACATACGTTCTAAATAACAGACTAATCATGTTGACAATGATTTGCTGCATACAGTGGAATACTCGATATGCCAAACTTAATACAGTTAATGTCACTTGTACTGTCTTTTTAAGACAGCTTTAACTGTGTTGATACTCATGAAGTTATGTACTTTCTTGTTTAAAGTATTGATTCCAATAGCAGACAGATTTGTGACTGGTTTTCTTTTCTTCTCATTGTTTTGAAAAGCTAGAACACCACAAAATCATTACAGCACACTACACAGATTAAAAACTGCTCAAATAACAGATCTTAAAATGGTTCCATGTATGTACAGTTACCAGTAGGTGGGTGTGCCTTCAGAAAGGATAGGTTCTTAAAAATGCAAAATCACTTTCATTATTTAAGAATTAGATGAGTAAGATATAAAAGAAAATACAGTTTTGACAGAGAGTAATCTTTATTCCATTATTCCTATAGCTAAATCAAAGATGCACATAATTAAAGTGCAAATGTAGGTGCATATAGCAAATAATAAAGAATATTAGCTGGTAGTACAGATTGGAGAAGATCAAAACCAGGCCTCCGGACTGCTAGAATGCAAAAAGAATGCAAGTTTAATGCTGCAACCAACATAGCTAATTTGAATGTGATATATAGCAATAAGTCAAAGAAAAACACAGTAATATTATCTCCATATCTGAGTATTATCATCATTTCATGCAGTGTCCATGCTCAAGGTTCAGGACAGACTTTAACAAACTTGAATGAATTTTGATTTAAAAAAATACTGCATTGAAACTGTATAAAAAGTATTCAAAAAGATACTGAAGACTCAAAAAGTAAGACAAAAAGCTTAAATAGGATACTTCTTAACTTGGTATGTTGCAATCCCAGACTTGAAGGAGTGCATTTTCTGTAGCAGTGTCCAACAGGCCTTTCCTTCCTATGCAGTGTACCTGAACAGTAGGCATAGTGAACATGATCCAAAACAAACAGCCAATGAGAACAGTGTAAATGCACCAATGACATTCTCTAGACAACATGAAATGATGGCAATAATGCATCTGAAAGTTCATTTTTTCTGGATAGAAACGCAAGCAAATTCTACAAAGAGGTGATAAAATGCCATGGTCTCTAAAGTTAAAATCCTTTTCTGACAAATGTTTTTGATTTTGTTTTCTTTTTTTTTTTTTACTTGCCTTTAAATTAGAGATGAGATAATCTTGACAAATCTGCTTAGTCATTTCATCTCCTGTGCAAAATAATCTAATGGTAAGAGCATTTACCTGAGCTATGAGACCTGAAATCAACAAATCAGCTCCTATTGATGCTTCAAAAATTGTAGTCCCAAAATCTCATTCCCATACCTATATGGCTTTCAGCAAGCTCACAGCGTGTACATATGCCTATGTGGGAGTGGACAAACATTCTCAACTTTCCTTCTGAAGTTCTGCTCTCCAGCTGTGGGAGGAATGGACTACAACAGTAATCGGGACACAACGAGAAAAGAAGGGTTTTCTTCCAGACCCAATTGTTAGGAAATTCATCTGCAGGGAGGAGCTGTACATGCTAAACCTTATTCTAGAACTCTTTGTATATACTGCCAGTTAGGACATCTCACTGGTGATCCTTCAGAACTCTATCTCACCCTATTTGTTCTAACACACAACTATTCAATTTATTTTCTTCATGGAAGAAGAGTTTCAAGAGAAGTGGTGGTGGTGAGTTTCATTCCTTGCTTTCCTCACTGTGACTATATTGTAACTGAGTGATAAAGATGCAGGTGAAATTAATGTTGATAAATTATGCCCACTAAAAACATGAATCTCATGTTAACAAACAAAAAACAGATTCTAAGATGACCATCACCACTCAAAAGAGGTCACTGACATAAAATTGCTATTTCTCAGAAAACATTAGCTTCTGTGCTTGGTAAAGGGATTGGTTATTTATTTAATTTTTGGTACATGTTATTAGGGTAGGAATAGAGCTCAAAGAGAAACTATTACATGACTGCATAAACACAGGATGCATCCACAGCATCCAGTTCTAGTTACATGTATCCCGAAAAGAGACAAGTGAGCTGGGAAAGGCTCAAAGAAGGTCAACAACAGTGAACAGAGCAATGGGACTCCTTCTAAGCTAGGAGTTATTAGGAGTATAATCAGTGGGAAAACAAAGTAGGGAATAATGTTTCACTGTAGATGACCTCCATAAATTTTTCAAATGGATGACTCAACAAATGAAAAGGGGTGTTCTTCACACATGCAATTAAATTATTGACAAAGGATGTTGCAAATGTTAAATGCTTACACGAGTACAAAAATGACTGAACAAATTAATTGAGGAAATCCTTCAGAACAATTTAATTCAAAGGAGTAATATCAGGACTGAAGATTCCTTGAATCATTAGTTTTTGCAGGCTGGGAGATCACTCTGAGTAAGCAGCACCAAATTATATTCCTTCCTATACATCTGTCCTGGCCATGAGGACAGAACAATGGGTTGGAGAGGAAAGAATTATATCTAGATCTCCCACTGAAGGAGAGGGAGGTAAGAAGAAGGAAGCAGTTGATTTTAGAAGTTTATAATCACACCTGCTTAAGCTAATTTTGTGCTTATACACTGAGATAAAGGAATAGAGAACAGAAATATGGGATTCAATTCATCTAAAACTAGAAAACGAACTATTTTAGTTATCTCTGTATTTGACAACAATGAATCTCAACTGCATCCCACCTCTCAGTCACAGCTTTTAGAAAATGCTCATCTTCATCCCTAACATGATGACTATAACCCTAACTATGACCTTGTTGCTATTACGGAAACATGGTGGGACCACGTCCCATGACTGGAGTACTGGGATGGATGGCTACAGGCTCTTCAGAAGGGAGAGACGAGGAAGGAAGGGTGGTGGTGTGGCTCTCTATATTAAAGAGTGTTTTGATGTTGAAGAGCTTGGGGTTGGGAATGATAATGTTGAGTGTTCATGGATAAGGATCAGGGGGAAGG
>WBMW01005739.1:814-17654 GCA_013396635.1 Penelope pileata | reverse complement strand
CTGCACTTTGGCCACAATAACCCCGTGCAATGCTATACGCTTGGTGCAGAATGGCTTGAAGACTGTGTGGAGGAAAAGGACCTGGGAGTGTTGTTTGATGCTCAGCTGAACGTGAGCCGACAGTGTGCCCAGGTGGCCAGGAAGGCCAATGGCATCCTGGCCTATATTAGCAGTACTGCAGCCAGCAGGAGCAGGGAGGTGATCATCCCCCTGTACTCAGCTCTGGTGAGGCTGCACCTTGAGTACTGTGTTCAGTTTTGGGCCCCTCACTGCAAGAAAGACATGGAGGCCCTGGAACATGTCCAGAGAAGGGCAACAAAACTGATGAGGGGTCTAGAGCACAAGTCTTATGAGGAGCAGCTGAGGGAGCTGGGATTGTTTAGTCTGGAGAAGAGGAGGCTCAGGGGAGCTTCATCACACTCTGCAACTTCCTGAAGGGAGGCTGTGGTGAGGAGGGGCTTGGCCTCTTCTCCCAGGTAGCTAATGACAGGACAAGAGAGAATGGCCCCAAGTTGTACCAGGGTAAATTTAGATTAGATATAAGGAAAAACTTTTTCTCTGAAAGAGTGGTAAGGCACTGGAATGGCCTGCCTAGGGAGGTGGTGGAGTCACCGTCCTTGGCAGTGTTCAAGAAGTGTCTGGATGAGGTGCTAAAGGATATGATTTAGTAGCTTAGTGGGTAGTAATGGTGATAGGAGGATGGTTGGACTAGATGATCTTGTAGGTCCTTTCCAACCTTGTGTTTCTATGATCCTGTGATTCTATACATCTGTTTTATTAAAAAATAAAAATGTTTCTATGTATCTAATATAAATATTCTAGGTTTCTTTGGGATTAAAAGCAGGTAAGAGAAAAAATGTAGCATGATAATTGCTCTTGAAATGAAACTGAAGGATGGCTTTACATCAATGTTCTGCTTTCTCTTAAGATGGGAGTGTCTTATCCAGACTTAGACATTTTCACAGGCTGTGTGAGAATAGATGCTTAGTTCCTCTAATGTACACTGATTGAACATTTCTGTCAGCCTTGATTCACCTGAGAGACATCACAGTCCTTCTCTACTTCCTCCATCTTTCTACACCACTAGCTTCCCTCATCCTAGGGAGCTTTATGATGGTTGGGTTTTCCTCCTTGATGAGGAAATCCTTAGTGGCCAGTTTACAGCAGCAAGAGATACCCTTTAAAACACTAGTGTGGTTGGAAAGGGGAGTTAGTCAAAATTGTCCTAAATTTTTTTGGAAAACATAGCTTATTTGCTTGGACATTGAGGACAGAGCAAATGAGACAAGGAATGGAGTTTCTCCAGATGAAGTGTGAGTGGCTTTTTACACTGTTTCTTTTTTAGATTACTTTTGACAAATCAAAATTAGAATCCCTCTTTTATCAGCAGTTGATTATTCTGTGCATGTTTTTTAATGACTGTCAGTAGGTGCCAAGACCCATAGGATAGGCGTATGTTAATGACGCCCCCCCCCCACACGCAGTACATACCAATAAAGGTACATATTTCTGATTACCACTTCTCCATATACTCTGAGCTGCAGAGCTTACAGCTTACAGTGTCACAGTGACATGACTGTTATCACCCAGTCCTTCCAGACAAAACTTGATAAAACATAGTGAAAAATATTTATTTTATATTTCAGAGAACATGTTGCATAATGTAAACCCATTCATTTTAGAATATGCAATCTGAGCATTGATCAGCAAGGGGGAATCCAAGTCTTCCACGCACCCTTCAGATTTAGATTTTCAGTCCTTGCAGCCAGACACTTGGATCTTGTGTCTATCTCTTATTCAAAGCAACTGACTCAGGTTCTGTACCTGAGTCCTCTGAGGCCACTCTCTAGGCAAGGACCATATCCATGCTTAAGCATGAGGGAAAAGTTATCTTGATGCAGTCAATGCCATGAACACAGGGAATTGATGACTTGGCATTCAAGTGCCGAGTCATCCATCATAAAGAATCAATCTTCACTCCCTGAGGAGCTGGCCCTAGGCAAACATAATTCTCTCTCACTGCCACAGACCTGATAGCTTTTGTCCCATTTGTAGAGAGTGTATTCGTTCTTATTTCAACATTGATTCATTTGGCATTCAGGAGTATTTTCCAGTTTCCCAGAAAATGTCACCTAATTCATACTCTCTAAAAAGGGAGAGGAGGAGGGGATGCTTGTATATTAGAGTATCCTAATACTTGTTTTCCCAGTAGTGTATTATATTCTAAGACCTGAAACGAAAACAAGATCCTGTTAGTTACTGCACTGCCCTTTGTGCATGTGATTTGAAAAGGGGAATGGTGCACACACGAAGAGCATTTGAGTGCTTTTAACAGTCAGGCTTATTGTGTCTGTCAGCAGGATGGTTAATCAGTAAACTTTATTGTTTGTATTCAAGCATCACCTCAACTGCATCATCATGGACTACTATATCTTGGAACCATGACCTGTACTGAACACAAATTGGAAGTTGCATACAACCTGCTTAAAGCTTGTAGTCTGACTTTTAGACTAGATGATCTTTGTTTGCTTGTTTGTTTCTCGGGACAAAGCATTCTGAAAAACATCAAGAAAAGCGAATTCTAGGAATCTGAAGGACTGACTCTGAAACATGGTTGCTGTAATTGTCAGACAAGGGAAAAAAATTGTTTTAATTTTGCCTTTAAATTATTCTTAGTCCTAGACAGAGATTCAGAAGTCGCCTCCTGAGCACCAGAATATGCAGTTAGCTAATTATATGTGAAAGAGGGAGTGCGTTTACAATGTGTTCTTCTGCATAGGTTCTTATCATTTGGGATCTCTTGAAAGCTGGTATTTGGAGCTAAGAATTGCTTAGAATTAGGCATCTGCATCACATCTTTATCTTCAGAAGCAGTGCTAATATTCATAATTTGCTAAGGAGGACACTAATTCAGAAAATGGAAGAACTTTTCCAATCTTCCCACCATCCTGTGCACAGTAAGCACTCATGTTTCCACCACCGCAAAAACCATTCTTGATCCCCGGTGCAGGCAGTGCTTCAGGAAGTTACTTCCCTTTCTCCAAATGTGGTTTTCCACTTGGCCTGAACTGATCTAACATTGTGCTACAGGCTAAAAGGGTTATCTCAACCATCTTCTGCTCCTGACTGTGATCTCCTGCTGTTACCTTATATGAGTTCCAGAAATCATGCAACCGTGGAGATAAATGATGCAGTTCACTGCTCCAGCTGAAAATGAATTCAGTAAAAAAACCCTAAGTGGCTGTTTTTCAGGCAGAGAAGCAAACTGATTAGACTCACCTCGTATTCACCAATGTGCTGAATCTGACATAAGGTCAGGAATGGGGATGGAGAAAAGAATGGATGACTCCTTTTGGACACAGCCTAGGTTAGATCATGAAATGACCATGCCCACACTCTGTAATCAAGACTGTCAAATTCGTGTGTTTAGAAATGGGCTGTTGTGTAAGAAGGTGTAAGACGGTGTGGGAGAAAAGAGAGGTCTTGACAACTTCAAAAACTCCTGGAAGTATGAGAGAATATAAAGTATTTGTAGATAGCCGTTCATACTGTTTTTTCCTCCACTTACTGGATAATTAGCCAGAAGTGTGACCTTGGTCCTCATTTTTCACATTTCTCTCTCTCCCTTCTTTTAATATTTATATGGAAGATATGGAACAAGTCAAATTAATACTAATGACATTGAACATTTGGAGCACTGAAAAGAATCCAGATAATATTCCTCTCATTTCTTGGGGGAAGAAGTACTGAAATTGAGCTAGACTCTCTCCCTTTTTTTTTTTTTTTTTCCTTTTTGGGGGGTGTGTGTGGAGGGAGGATTAAAGTGATCATATTAATACTAGATGATAATACCAGCAAATGTAATGGCAACAACATAGCCTTCAAAATTTAGCTAAAGTTGGACGTTCATACTATTGGGAAATTGTGTAGGCTGTTCACATAGATCTGAAATTACCCCCTCAGAGATAAACTGGGATAATGACGATGAATTTGCACCTTGTTACTCTTGCACTGCATTCTTGATCCATAGGGAACTTGATAATCATATTTCGCTTGCCTAAAAGAATTTTTGTTCCAACTGCTTTGCTGATCTGAAATAAATAATTAGTAGTACCAGAATTTAATGAAGAGTTCTGGATTATCTTTACATGCACAAGAGTTTCAAAGTACACTTACATAAAGTTTGGTTAAATCTCTAAACTGAACCTCTGAACAATCCACGTTTTGTTCATTCCAAGCTTTAATGCTTGGGAAAGTGACCAATGAGGCATAAAGCAAATCTCATTGCTTCATCAGATGGTGAATGCAATTTATGATCTACTGACAAACCCAGCAGAGAATGCTGAAATATTGTGGTCACGCCTAATAAAATAACAGGTACAGTCTGCAGATAGGGGCAAAGACCAATCTTATCTTCATGCACTAATCTTCACTGAAGCCAAAGGGAGTTACCTTGGCCTCAATTCAACAAAATATTTAAGCACGTTTAACTCCAGATCTGTGGTTAGAGTGACTGCAGACTACAAATGGAAGAAAGTAGGTGCAAACTCTCAATAAGACTGGACAGTGTGAGCCATTTCACTCTTATCGCCAGTCCCTATAGAGCTGTTTAAGGCCTCTTGTTAAGAATATTCCTAAGCACTTTTTCCTGATTTGAAATGTTCTTAAGTATATGTTTTAAATTAAGGTTTTCCATTTAGCTGAATTAGATTTTGAGAAGAAAATGTGCCCCATGGAACTGAGGCAATGGTGATAGGCAAGTAATCAGGAGGTTTTGCTGGCTAAAGAAATGCACATTGGGTGTGTAGAAAGTGTAAAAAGTGGTTTAATTAGCCAGCAAGTTGCCAGGAGACCCAGGCAGACATTCCTAGTCCTTGCAATAATAGAGATGCAAAGTCTTGCTGAGACAATGAGCGACCTGCTTGCATGAGGAATCCATGATTATCTTTCTTTCTGTGCATTTTTGCTTGTCCTTCTCACCTAGCTTAGGAGAGCTCTTTTCAGAGAGAATTTCAAGGGCTGCTTTATTTGTTAGGAGACAAGGAGGCACTAATAAATTCCTCTGTGTGAGGTATTTAATTACATAATAATGTGTACACTAATCAAGGTAAATGTGTTTGTGAAAACACTTTGATATGGGAACAGTTAATCACCCAAGGCATTGCTTCTTAACACACCTTGGAAGTTAACTTAATTAAATTAATTAGAACAATGAAAAAAATGAACTGTTTATTGGTCTACAATGGCCCGAAGCGAGCACTTTTGCACCAACGCTAGGAAATCTTTCAGACTGCAAGCCATGTTTTTTTTTCCTGAGCCTCCATTCTTGCATTTATGGCAGGCTTGTGAGAAGACTGAAACTGATGACGTTTTCCTCTACAGTCTTAACATCTGAACTCTTTGTCTGCAGGAACCAGGTTTCATTCATACCCAGAAGTACTACAGTTGCTGCTGAGACCCAAAAAATGAACTCATCTGTGAGCTGATCTGTGCAGATGTGTACTAGTTACAAAAGAATAACTGAATACACCAGGGATATGCTTATTCACAATCAAAAGCCAACAAGAGATGTGTGGAAAGACACCTTATCTTTCACAAGCTTTGCATTGGATCTCATTACCCATTATCACTTTCTACTTCCAAAAGTTGCATACAGTACAACTATTTGCTATGCCTTTTCTTTTTTCCTCTGGTGGATCTAGTTGACAAATACAATTATATTTTCCCCTGTGGCTTCAGCAAATTCCTGTTGACCACAGATATGCCAGACATGCAGCTGCTTAAGAATGCAATTGTAGATTTTGTCACTCGTGAAACTCCTGTTAGCTGCATATGACACATATAATTTAGGATATAGATCAATATGTAATTTAAGATGTTGCCAGGCCTACGTTGATGTTAAAAATCAGACTCCCTTGTAAGTCTTTGTTTGTTGGTCCCTAGCTTTCCCTCCTTTATTTCTAAAGAAAATATTCTATGAAAGATAAGAAAGATAGCTATGATAGATGAAATATATGTATCTTGCTCATTTATCTTGAACCAAAAAAGATCTTTGTCTTGATTCTCAATGTGACCACAAAAAATGGGTTTGTTTTAGCACAGGACAGGGAAGATATGCTGCAGGGCAAGAAAGGAGGGGCTGAGTGAGCATGTGACGGGACGTCTTTGTGAAAGCAGTATCTTATGCTGACTTAAATAATGCATGAAATTAATGCTGTGGCAAGTCACCCTGTCTGAGTGATGTAAGAAAAAGGGCTGGAAGTTCAGCAGATTGCAGATGAACTTTTGCTGTGCATTGGCCTTTTGAAAGTTGCCTAGATCACTCTATCTAGGCCGCAGCAGGACATAGCAGAGAGGGCCTATCCCGCCACATTAACCATGAGCAGGATAGCCATGAGCAGCCGTGGAAACCCCAACCTGAGCATCAGGCACCTCTTTGGGGACAGGTCTAGGCCAGAACACTAGTTCATAGGTTGTGCTCAGTTCATGGTTGGGCAGGTCCGTGGTGGAGGGAAAAATGAGCACCCTGTAAAATCATTGGGTCAGGCACTGATATCCTCTCAAATAGGAGTCCAATCTGTGGGCAGAATGTGGGAATCTCTGCGCAGAAACAGTAAGACACTACTTGTAATTTACTCTCAGATGTAACAGAGGAGAAAGGACTTCATTCTGAAGAGTCTGAGACTGGAATAGTCTTTGAAATACAGGAGAGAGCACAACCTTTTTAATCATGCTCTCCTGTTTATCATTGTAAAAGGGAAGATTCAGTTTCTGGATGGAGTAGTTTTTGAAGAGTTAAAAAAAGTTTAAAAAGTTTTTTTTTCTAAATTACTGCTCAATTATTACTCAAGGAATGTCAATTGTGAGTGAGGGTCTTCGTCTTCTAGACATTTTACAATCATTGAGAAAAACAAAGGTCTCTGCCCCAAACTGATTCTCTAGTGTCAACTGTTTCATAAGCACTGTTTTGTCTCCTCTGTTTGACACTGTGGTGGGTAGAATGGAACCATGCACTCACAAGGTCCATCTTGGTGATCTTTCAAACCTGATTGTATTTCTTGAGAGTACATAAATGGCGACTCTTACACCTCTTTAAAAACTCAGTATTCTGCAGTTCCCAGGAGCTCAGAATTGATACAGTTCTCCATTCAGAGCAAAAACAACATTGTACTCACAACTGACTTCTTCACATTGATCATCCTAGGAACACGTGAAGAAGTAAAATTGGATTAAGAAAAAAGCTAGTTGTGTCAGTGTGGTGTTACATACCAATTTATGTCTTGCTGATTAATGTTCACTTTGAATGAAGGAATGTGTTCGTATAGCCAGAATAGTCCCAGCTCTGAAGCTGATATGGGCAACAGCAGCCTAGGGCTCTGTTCATCTCACCCTATTGACAAGTGCTGATGAGCCCTGGGATATAGTGAGGTTTAGTAACTGACCTAGAGTGCGTTGGTGGGTAGGTCAAAGATGAAAATAAACAAACAAAGAGCAAAAAGCAGCAAACCAAAAATCTCTCCAGAAAAACGGTGGTAGTGTTTTCAAAATCAATTATTGATTTTGATAGACAGTTTCTTCCTGGATAGCAGTTGTTTTTGCCAACTATTCTTTGGTTATTAGGACCTTTGAAGGCATCTCTTACTAGCTCATGAAATAAAAACTGTGAAAAAATTAACTACACATCCCTTTTCATTTATTTAGCCATGTAAATTAATCTGTCACTGCAATACTTCTTTGCTACACCTATTCAAGCTTGTGTCTCACTGTCACAATTGAAACACAATATATGGAAAGAAGAAAAAAGAAGGCATTCCTTGCATGTGTGACATCAGTGTTTTCATCTACTGCTTGCATCTCCTAATCACACTTTTTCCAAAATGTTTATCTCTGCTTCCAAGTTTCCTTATACACGCTGTTTCTCTATGTATGTGTCAGTTTTTCTCACTTTGCCTTTTTCTTTTTCTTTTTCTTTTTTCTTTTCCTCTTTATGTATGTTTTTTTATCTTAGAATATTTTTGTTAGTTTGTGTACATGTGCAAATGCATTTATAGTTTTCCTTGGACTCTTTCATCAGAACCAATTATCCCAAACCTATGTTGTTGCTATGTAACAAAGCCGTGCTACTGTTTCAGCATCTTCATTCTTTCTTTCTTCTTCTTCTTCTTCTTCTTTTTTTTTTCTTTATCTCTGTGCTTCTTTCAGTTCCTATTTCTCTCTCTCCTTCTCTCAAACCTTTGTCATTTCTTTTCTCTCCCCTAAAGGGGTCAAAACAGCATACGCCACATACATGCATGTGCACACATGCCCATACAAACACAAAGAAATACTGGAGGAAAAATACCCTCTATTTGCTGATTGTTGACTTATTTATATATTTTGAAGGTCTGTCTTGTGGCTGAGAAATAAGACACGACAAGGCATGTGTTATGCTGAGATAACACATACCTTGGGGGAAGTGTGAAACACGAGGCAAAATGAAGCGCTTTCAATGACCCAAGATGAGAGTTATCTTGTGGTAACACACCTAGATGTGTCTCATTATGACTGTGAAGGAAGGAGACGGAGAGAGAGGAAACAAAACGAATAGCAGAAGTTAGATTCCTGCTATTGTTATTATTATTTTTAAGTTTGTTTGCAGCATGTCCCTCTGTCATTAAAAGGAGAGTAGGACTCCATCCAATAATCCTGTGGGAAGTCCATTGTAATCTGAAATAATACATGCAGAAACGATAAAGCCAGAAGGGCCACTCACATTTACTCTTTCTCTGGATAGTTCTGTACCACAATTCATTAAATGTCAATGAGTTACTCAGCAATGAATTCAACTTATTCAATTATATGTGTTCCCAAAAGGCATCCACACCTCTTCTGAGACATAAAAATATGAGGAATCTATTACTTAGATATTTTTTTCCAGTTGCTTATGATGTTTACTACTAAAAAGCAGTGCCTTCATGTAAATTTGAATACACCTGCCAGTTTAAATGTGTCCGGTCATTTGGGTTGGTTTTGTTATATTGCATTAGGTTAAACTACATATCCTACCTTGTCCTACTTATATTGTAATCAAATCACCTATTGGCTTTCATTTCAGAAAATTAAGTATATTGAATTCTTTTAAGCCTGCATTAAAAGCATTTTCAAATCCTTATGATCATTTTGAGACTTTTTTATGAAGTGCTTCATGTCAATACCCTCATTTCTTGGAACTGTCATTACTCAAGCCTCAATAGTACCATATATAAAAAGAACCATGATTTCCTGACCTCTACTACTCGTTCCAGAATTTAGGCGCTGAAGAAAAGTTCATGTAGGCACATTTACATACATACTAAACAAACAAACAAGTAGTGACAGCATAGGAATTCATAATAAGCTTCTGCTTTTCCAAAAGCTTCAGAATATTCCTTCTAAAGAAGGCAAAGAGATTTTGAATATTTCTTTTAGAGGTATGACCTTGGTATTTGTTTTAATAAACTTATTCTTATGTGGTCACCATTTATTGAGACAGTCAGATGATTTCCCTGCCATCATCATTACTTACCAGTATGCTGATCTCTGCACCATCTGCAGGTTTTAAGAGCAGATTTTACTTCTAAATCATTGATTAAAATATTAAATAATTCCCCATCAGTAACCAATCCACATTTGAAACAGCTCACTCCTAAATTCCATGGTTATACAACGTTAAGTACTACATTTTGAGATCTGATAGTTATTCAGATCTAAATCTATTTAGCATAAGTTTTATTGATATAAAGGCAACTACTAAATCAAACTGTTGTTCAGTACTAAAATATATCCAAACATATTCCAAAAAACGATGAGATAAAAGGAGTCCTAGGTTTTATTGGGTCTTTTGGCTACACTAAAAAAAAAAAAATCAAGCCAAAAGTCTCTATCTGTGTTCATTTGTTTTAACCAATGACTTTTATTTCTTAAACATCAAGCCTTTGAAGTCACTGGAACTTGTCAAAGACTTAGGAATGCACATCAATCCATGCATAATATAGGAGAAAGTTCATCTTGTCCTTCCTTTGGTACATGAGCACAATGTTACCATGTGCAAAATTCTTCTAAATGTGATGTTATAAGCAATTGTGATGAGAGTGAATTGAATTCAATATTTGTTGTAGCAAGTTGTGCTCAATGTCCAGTAGAACAAAATCCTTAGATAAATAGATTTTAAAGCCAGAAGGGAACATTACGATAATGTGCTCTGACCTCTTGCATAGCACTGGTCATAGAATTTTACCCAGTAATTCTTGCCTGGAGCTCAGTGTCTCATGATGCATAGCAGCCTATTACTACAGTAAGTGTTGGACTTTTTTGGTGCTGCCTACATTAAAGAGTCAAGTGTCAGTCTGGGTTTAACTTGGGAGTGGTGTTGGAAATGGCTGTGTAATAACATTACTTTATCCTTTATTTTTAAGGGAAGGCAGAGTATTTCATATTCCTCTACATACAAACATTTTTTATGTCTTGCTTTTTTTCCCCCCTTTTTATATTATCTTCTACGTAACACTTCCCGTGTTCTGGAGAGATAGTATGCTCTATGGCTCAGGGTATGTCTACCTTGACAATTCAGATTGGATCAGGACAGCACTTCTTAAGTGACCTTCCATGTCCTTTTCACTTATTGCCCCATGGTTCATAACACAGAGTGATTTTGGAGAGTCTGAACAGAATCTATTTTGGACAAAATTGGTCCCAGTGATACACTTTAATGGTACAACTTCTATCCTCCTGTTGCTAGTGTTCACAGGACCAGCCTAGGGCTAGGATGAATTAAAAACAAAACAAAAACAACAACATAAACAAACAAACAAAAACCCCTAAAATGTGTACAATGTGAATACTCAGCAGAAGTTGATTTTAAGTATCTGTTCAAATGGTATCATCCTGATTGCTAATGTAAATACATTATTAGATATCTTCCTAATATTGCACTTGTGCAATAGCTCTGAGGCTACGCACACTGCTTTTCAAACAGTGAGAGTAAACCTCTGTCCAGAAGTGTTCGTTTAGCTTTATCTCTAAGTCAGTAGGGTCTGTTGGTCTCAGCCCACGTTGGGAGGAACATACTTTGAAGTCAGCAACAGAAATGGTTTATCTACCAGCTGATCTCATAAATAAATGGAAGCTGAATTTTTTGCTGTGGTACCTTTCTATCCCCATGTGATATAGGTAGTTCCCAATAACAACTCTTGAATGTCTTCATCTTTACCGTGCCACAAACAAGACACTAGGTACTTCAATTTATATTTTGCATGAAGACAAACCTGCAGATGGTTTGAAGTCATTCTTACAGTTTAGAAACTGATAGGATTAAGTAGCAGTGTCCTGGGGTACCCAGCAACTTGTTTCTAATACTCGCTTTTTACATTAAAAAAAGAAAGATAGAAAGTTAGGGGTCTCAGAAATCCAGAAAAAAATGAGATTTTCAGTCTCATAATATCTTCAAGTCATGATTTCAATGATCAGTGAGTGATCTTGTGGAATATATTCCCAGACTCTCTTACTTCTTAGGATATCAGAGTATGCATCCCAGCTGACATCCTGTTCTTGGCAGATCATCTCCATATGATCTGGGAATGTATTTTGAACAAACTACATATACAAGAGGCTGGGATTTTGTGAGGAATCTGTTTTGTGAGCCAGCCATGGCTTTGAGTGGCACTGATGTACTTTGCATAACATAAAGAAAACTGATACGACTATTTCTGAGTGCCCTATCCACAAAGATGATGAACTTGTTATTCCTTCATATAGTCATTTTTTAGTTCTTTACTTGATTCTCTGGGTGTTGGTCAAGATGGCAGCTTTTGCAAATATGAACAATAGAAAAATGCTGCAAGGATATAATAAAGAGTCTGCTTCAGCATGTAACAGATTTTTATACCAGTTCTGCCAAAGTCTTTCACCACAATTGATGTGCAAAACGTTAACTCATATTCCCAGAAACATGATACTTAATTTCTTTTGAACATACTCCTGGAAACAGGATATGGTAAAGGGTGCCAGATCCATTATTATTTTCAAATGCCCCTTTTATATCTTTGCTGATCCTGTTGAATATTCTCGGTAGCTGAGTTTTTAAAACATATTCATTCCCAGTAGAGCTCTATGCTCTGTTGATTGGCTGCCTCCTTTCCTGATCACGCTGTGAACTTTAGTGGATGAAATTTTATACATAATCATGCTGCATTCTTTGCTGATTGAGCCGCCTATTATCACTGTTTATATAGCTATTACATTCTGCGTTTGCCAGTCCAGTTTCAAGCTTGTTTTTTCTCCAATATATTATGCAAAATAAACTGAACAGGAATTACAGTATTTCCAACCTGCTGTGTCTTCAGAATCTAAGATAGCAAAATGCTTAGGTTTTCTTTCATACAGTGGAATAAATGCTTCTCCGAAGATTGAAGCTGCTGGTTATGGAAAGTTTGTGCCACTTACTATATGCAAAATAGGGAGATATACAAAGAAACTGATTACATCTTTATTTGCTTTATCAAAGAATCTAAAACCATAGCTAAAACTATAGAAAATGCATTTTAGGGTCTTAAAACAAATGATATCCCCAACAGATTTGTCAACAGCTTAGCACATAAGCCCAGGCTGCTGAACTGAAAAACATCTGGAATTTCTCCTGCTGAAATATGCACCTTAATAAGGAAAAGATTCAAAAGTTCAGTGTCTGAATTGTACAGCTTGGTCAGCGGAGTTTTGCAGCTGATCAAGCATTGTCTGTGCAGCTGGCTTTGCCAAAAATAAATAAATAAGGGGAATGAATAAACTAGAGCTGAAAAATATGAATCTTCCCTAATAATCAAATATTCAAAAATGATAGTAAACTCTCTCAATTTATTAAATTAAATTATGCATCTCAATCCACAAAGTGTGCAACAACTGCATTCAAGAAGAACGTCACTAAATCAGGGGAAGATACAACCCAATCAGAAAAATTTAACAACTTGATCATTAAATTAGCTACACTGCCAGAACCAAGGTAAATAAAGAGATAAAGTGTATGCTCTGATCTTTGCAAGCTAAAGCAGAGAAAATGAAACTGAAAGACACTATTGGATAATAAATAGGCCAGTCTCCTGGTGGACCAGACCTTTAGGTGATGTAAATGATTATTGCTTTCATGAAGTCACTGGATCTGTAGAATTGTACCTGCTCTTCTAGAGAAAATACCTGATACAACAATTATGCTGTGACTTTTTTTTTTAAAATAAAATATGAGTTCTTTTGTACATGGATTATCACTGCTGCTTACCTCCCTCAGGAGATTACTGTGACAGTCGCCATAAAGATAAGCAAATCATCGAAATTAAGTTCTTGTGTAAAGGTTCTCTTCTGTGCCTTTTTCCAAATTGTCTTCAGTTAAAAAAAAAAAATTACAAAAAGAATAACATTTTCCCACCAGTGCTATGCAAAGCATCAGTATTCATGCTCAAATGATTTATATCAGCCTTGAAAATAGGAGTCTACAGGGCAGTAAGGTAACGGTATTACAAATGTGTAAACATGGCTAAAAGGTATAAGGGGACAGACTTGAAAACAAGAAAAGGCTCTAAATCAAGAGGAAACAAGAGGTATTTTGCTATTGATTTGAATAGGACGTGAGAAAGTCCAGGCAGGTCATACTGATATTTTTTAACTTCTCTAGTTAAGATGAACTACTGTAGGATGGTATATCTGGATGGTGATTAGAACGACCTCGGATATTATAATGAAGAGAAAATCATAAAAATACATAAGATAATATCAGGTTTTGTACAGTAGAAAAGACTTACGGGAAACATTGTCAGTAAATATGCTAGTCCATGCCACTAATTTCTGAGATATATCTGACCTGATGAAGATGGATGCAAAATGAGTATGCTTCTGCAACGCAAGAAGCAGCCATACTCTCAGAGAATTTGAAGTCTACTCGGCAGATTAGAGGACAAGATGTAAAGACGTGACCAAACTGAGGAATTGAAACTCATTGTCAAAGCCACTGAATGACACTGCCCTTACTTGATAACTTGATACTTTCATAAGTTTATTGTAGGAACCACAAGATCATGTTTTAGTGATCTGTATCAACTGCTAACTGTCAATTGTCACTGATCTGCATCATGTCTTTTCATAAGGATGGGGAACCTAAATGTTTAACCAGGGCTTTTGGCATGTGTGTATGTGTTCACAGAATCATGGAATGGCTTGGGTTGGACAGCATCTTAAAGATCATCTAATTCTAATCCCCCTGCCTTGGGCAGGGTTGCCAAGCACGAGATCGGGCACTAGATTTTATTACCCAGGATCCCATCCAGACTGGCCTTGAATGCCTCCAGGGATGGGTGATCCACAGCTTCTCTGAGACTCTGTTTCAGAGTCTCACCACCCTCTGAGCAAAAAATCTTCCCCTAACATTTAATCTACATCTTCTCTCTTTTAATTTTAAACCGTTCTCTCTTGTCCTATCACTATCAGATCATGTAAAAAACCGGTCCCCCTCCTGCTTATAAGCACCTTTTTAACTACTGGAAGGCATCAAGGAAGTATCCCTGGAGCTTTCTTTTCTTCAGAGCGAACAAGCACAGTTGCCTCAGCTTTTCTCTGTAGAAGAGGTGCTCCAGCCTTCAATTCCTCTTTGTGGCTCTCCTCTGGACCCAGTCCAATAACCTCACAACTTTCTTGTGTTGGAGGGGCACCGGGCCTGGATGCAGTACTGCAGTTGGGGCCTCACAAAGTCAGAATAGAGAGGGGCAGTTGCCTTCCTTGCCCTGTTGGCCACTCCTCTTTAGGTGCAGCTCGGGACACAACTGGTCTTCTGGGATGCAAACACCACCTAGAGTTTTTCCAGCCTTTTTCACCATGTCATTTCTATAATCTGTACATGTATCAGGTAGGCTACAGGCAATCTGTTCAGAAATTATGGCTCCAATTTGCTGCATAGACATATGCTTAGTCAAATCCTTAAGGGAAGCTGCCACAAATACAGTGTATGGAGGAGCTGATGTTACTGATGTGCATTACAGGTGTTTATTTAACCGTGGCATACATGGGAAAACTATAATGATCTTTTTTGTACAGTAAGTCCTAGAGAGGATTATGCTGCCCATCTACTGTCTGCATGTGAACTGCTTGAATAAGGCAACTTAAAAGCCACAGCCAATTTCTGTGCTTCATCAGGATCAAACATTTCCATTAAAATACTAACTTTCAAACATTAACGTTATTCTGAAATAATTATAAAATAATGCTCCCTGTGGCTATTATGTCCTTAAGCGAGACGAGGTGATTTTTGGTGTTACTGTGCTCACAACTACTTTTCTATCTTTCTTCTTTATTTTTTTTTCCATTAAATTCAGTGCTCTTGAACATCAGATACTAATTAAAAAAAAAAAAGGTAGGTGCTATAGAACATAACATAGACATGTATAAAAGATAGACACGTATAAAAATGTGCACATGCACGTACATACAAACAAAATAAATGTCTCCACACACAGAAATTTGTGCAAGCTCTCCCAAATATTTGTATTTTTGATGTATTTTTGTATGAAATATAATTTTCATTACATTTCATATTTTGCAGGTTATGAGGCCATAAAGTAAAAGCATGCACCATCTAAATTCATTTTCCACAACTTAGTAGATGTCCAAAGGAATCATAGTTTCAATATCTGATAAGGGTACAATTCACAGGAGTTTAAAAGGGCTTAGGGATTTCCTTTCATCTTCTGCATGTTTCTCATGGAAAATTACCATTCTATAACCAGGCAGTTTTTGCAATTGAGATTTCTAACCACCTCCTTTTACCTACAGATATATCTGGTTCATTACTGCGAAATGTCTGTGGAGATCTTTTTTAGGAATGAGCACATAGACAGCAGACATTGCTGTAAAGGTAGATGAGGTCCCAGAGACAGTTCAGCAACTATACCTGCCTCATCTTCACTACAAGCAGTAGACACAGAGTAGCAGAGGTTAGCATTTTCTTCACCAAATTGTGCATCAGAGCATGAAAATTTACGCTCGAAATGTGCAGTTTCAGAGAGTCTAGACCACTGAGCAGGCTGTAAGGCAGACAAAATACAGCACTGATGGACTTGTTAACTTGTTAACTCCCACTGAAGTCTAAAGGAAGTGAAATATCCAACTCATCTGGGGCAGGACTGGCTGCCCTGCAGGGCTCATCTTGAAGCATGGGAGACTTTGATTTATGAAACATGCAGACAAGTGCTTCAAAACTTCAGTAAGAACCGCCAGCTTGTGTTCAGTTCTTACTGAAACCAATCGCTTTGAAGTATACGTCTGACTAAGACTGAGTGGATGAGGCTCTCTATAAACAGATAGAAACAGCCTCACGTTCCCAATCTATGGTCCTCATGGGGGACTTCAACCAGCTCGATATCTGTTGGGAGGACAACACAGCGGGGCACCAGCAATCAAAGAGGTTCCTGGAATGTACTGATGATAACTTCCTCTTCCAAGTGGTACAGGAATCCACGAGAAAAGGTGCTTTGCTGGACTTGGTCCTCACCAACAAGAATGGGCTGGTGAGTAATGTGAGGCTCATGGGCAGCCTTGGCTGCAGCGATCACAAAATGATAGAATTTGAGATCCTGAGGGCAGCGAAGAGGGTGCACAGCAGACTCACTACCCTGGACTTCAAGAGAGCAGACTTTGACCTCTTCAGGGATCTGCTTGGCAGGGTGTTGTGGGACAAAGCCCTTGAGGGGAGAGGGACCCAAGAAAGCTGGTTGGTATTCAAGGGTCATCTCCTCCAAGCTCAGGAGTGGTGCATCCCGAAAAAGAGGAAAGTGGGCAAGAATGCCAG
>WBMW01005737.1:0-43118 GCA_013396635.1 Penelope pileata | reverse complement strand
CCTCCCAACAGATATCGGGGTGACTGAGGTCCCCCATGAGGACCATAGCTTGTGAACAAGAGACTGTTTCTATCTGTTTATAGAAAGCCTCATCCACTCAGTCTTCCTGGTCAGGCAGCCTGTAGCAGACCCCCACTACTATGTCTCCTTCGCTTGCCTTCCCTTTAACCTTGACCCATAAGCTCTCTGGGAGCTCCTGATCCACCCCCATGAGAAGCTCCATTGACTTCAGTCAATCACTGATATAGAGAGCAACACCCCCTCCCCTTTTCCCCTGCCTGTCTTTCCTAAAGAGTTTATACCCATCTATTCCTGTGCTCCAATCATGAGAGCCATCCCACCATGTCTCAGTGATGCCAATGACATTGTAGCCTTGCAGGCACGCACACATGTGTAACTCTGCCTGTATGTTCCCCATGCTCCGTGCATGGTTGTGGTTATTTGCAATACTTTTTCAGAGTTACTGACTGTTGACCTACCTGTAATTTCCATAATCAGAAAGAAATTTCACAATTAACAAAACCCATGAGGACTGTCTATCATTTGTCACTAACTTATCTCACCCATGGCAGTTCTGCTTCCAGAGCAGGTCTTAGATATATTCATACAGTAAACACTTCACATCATCTCATTAGTAGGTAAGATGACTTCAATTTTCAGTGCCATCCATCCATTACAATTCACAAGCACAAAGTTTAGCAATATGTTAATTGTTTAGTCAAAATAATTTTCTAAAGAAATAGCTTTCACAGAATATTATCCCTTTATCCTTTTTCCAGTCTTTTGTCCATATTTCAACCTCCTCAAAGCTGTCTGAGAAATATGACGGAAGAGAGGGTGCTTTCTTGTATGATTATGTTGCAAAATTGATTTATTTCCAGTGACAAAGAAGGCTAAGCTATCAAGTGTGACTGTCTGCCAGAAGACTGTATACTGTTCCTTTGGTTCTCTGTATTTCATGTTTTCTTTCAACTGTATGTTTCACTGTTACCCTGCAGTTTCTCAATGTGGTTTATTTATTTTTTATCTTATTAACACTATTTCATCTTTACTTTTTACTTGACAAGAACATTTTTGTTTTATTTTATCCTTTTTCTATGGGCTCTCCTGAGTTTTTTATTCCCTTTTCATTTATTTTCTATTAGTTTATAGCAACCACTATCTATAATAGTGGTCTCAAATTTCTAGAAGCTATTACTCTCTTATAGACAGGACTCTTCATTGATTGTTCTGAACATAACATGTTTCAGTGATAAGATTGATGGACGTGAAATCCCAAGATGACAAATTGATGAGGCTTTTAAACTGAGGGGCTGCACATCTTTGTAATTTATATTTTTAATACAGCAGTCTGAAAACACTTAGAGAGTCCATAATTTTAAAATGCCAAAAAAAAAAAAAAAAAAAACATTAATGGATAAGCATATGCTTTGCTTTGTGTCAGTTTTCTTAGGCACCTTCTTTGTAAAACAACATAAATTTGCATTACTATTTTGGAAATAAGTAAGAGCTGGTTCCCAGCAGAAGTGCACTGGCAGGGACTCTTCTTCCACATCAAGTGTTGCTATTGACATGGAGGCGGAATCACCAGCCTTTCAGGTAAAGGTGGCTTTGAGTGGGGTGGAAGGCAGTGGAAGTTTTTGAAATGGGAATTCAGAAGAATACAAACCAGCCATCCTTTTTCTAAGGCAGCAAACATATGAGTAAACAGAAGAGAACACCTCTTTTACTTCTCTGAACTGATTTTCTGTGTTGAGTCCTGATCTGCTTTTGAAATGAGAAACTCAAACAGAGACTTGACTCACAAGCAGAGGGTCTGTCACCTTCTGTTCATAGTGGGAAGGCAGCAGAAAAAGCTCAGTTTTAACAAATGTGTAACTAGTGGAAAAAACCCCAACACTTAATTCCCGTATTTATCTTCCATATTTTTCTGTGTTCTTCCTCACTGAGTGTTAAAGGCTCAGGGATTGTGTTTGGACAGCTCAATATAGAGCTATAGCAAAAACAGCCAGGTAATCAACAGCACAGAAAAGGAAAAAGAAAGATACAGAGAAAACGACATGAGGATCAGTATAGAAAGCATGATAGAGCTGTCCTGTATAGTGGCACATCTTCATCTGCACGCAGCAGTAGTCTGTGCTTTCTATCACAGTTTTGGTCAGTCAGGTGTTAAGAAAGCCTGAGAATAGCATAGATATGAAATAACTTTTTTTCAGAAGAAAAAATATCACAGAAAGGACATAAATAAGATGTGCTGTTGGAATATGCAGCTGTTTCAAATGGTTAGTGAAGTGAAGTGAAATTAGATCAGGGGTTAAAACTATATCCTTAACCTAACAAAACTAGAGCTATTAAATTTTAGGAGAAAGTAGCAAATTCCTAAGCAATAAAAACTTTTCCACAGATATGGAATAAGGAGTTCATGCAGTTCATGCAGTTAATAACATCGATGAAGGGATTGAGTGCACCCTCAGCAAGTTTGCTGATGACACCAAGCTGAGTGGTGCAGTTGACACAATAGAAGGAAGGGATGCCATCCAGAGGGACCTGGACAATCTCAAAAGGTGGGCCCACATGAACCTAATAAGGTTCGACAAAGCAAAGTGCAAGGTTTTGCGCTCGGGTCAGAGTAATCCCAGATGTGTATACAGACTGGGAGAAGAACTCCTTGAGAGTAGCCCTGCTGAGAAGGACCTAGGAGTCCTGGTGGTGTTCAAGGCCAGGTTGGATGGGGCCCTGGGCAACGTGATCTAGTACTAGATCTGGAGGTTGGTGGCCCTGCCCGTGGCCTTGATGATTGGTGGGGTCCATTCCAACCCAGGCCATTCTGTTATTCTATGATTCTAACCAGTTTTCACTGTGGCAAGTAACAGAGGAGAGTAACTTAGGAAGTTTAAAAATGAGACTAGATTGTTAAGATCTCAAAATATGGAGTTGTCACATCTGTAGATATTTAGAAAGAAATAAGTTTGTTAAACAGAGGCTCTAGAATTTAAGATTAATTTTTAATATTAGAGCCTCGATAAATACAGCTGTAGAGGACTTTCGATATGTTGCTTCTCCTTTTGCATTCTTGTATGTTCCTCTGTACCTCCACACTCAGTGCTGGTCAGATGGAGAAATGGAAAGCTGGGTTAGAAGAACTGCAAGTCTCTCTGTGGAACAATTCTTGTCGTTTTAAAATGATAATCCCACTCTGCAGCCCCATGCAAGTGTCTCAGCCTATTTTACCTCAGCAATAATCTACACTGTCTCTTCCTCCCACTTACCCTACGGTTTTTGGGTTGGAGTTGATTTTGTTAGCTGCTTTGTAAAATGCAAATAATTTAGTTCTGAGTGAAGATGGTTAATACATGCGAAACAAATTCCAATTTGTATTGTCCAGTACATGATGGACTGTAATTTGTTATGCAACTACAATGAACAGGATTTTATGTTTCTGATGCCTCTGAATAACTGAAAGCAGAAACTAACATTGATAAACACGACAGAGGATTTATCTTATTGCAAAGGCAGTGTTTACCTCATCAGCTAACAAGTGGCAGATGAAAACTACATTTTTTGTGTTTATATTTAGCTATAGGCTTATGACGAAGAGACACAGAAAGGAAACATGACTTTTGGCCCTTGTTATTGCTGTGAGTCAGAGAAAAGCTACATAATAAAATTCATCTGAGAAAGCACATCTAAGTACATATTTTCACCTCACTTTTTGATAGAGCTTGTGAGTTCAGGAGCAACCATCTTCTCAGCTGGGCCTGTATCAGATGAACACACAGCTCTCCATACATATCAGCTAATATCCAAACTGGCGAAGTTTTCACTTAACAGAATGTGCAACACCTAAGGGAAAGGCACTGAAGCCATTGAAGCTGAAAATATGAGTTTGTTATTATTATTGCCTTCATGGTGCCCAATGTAGCTCAAGGGCCCGTTCTACAAACAATGTCTGAATGCGTAATAGAAAAGCATCCAAATCCCAGTAGTCTACGGGTTAAGAGGGGATGCTGTTGACTGAGAAGAATGATATCGCACTGTGTTGAGATGCATCCCTTATGATGTGATCTCCGAGTGTGAGTTATGGTTGTCTTCCCAAGAACTCAGAAGTTTCTGTGCCAACATCTATAATTGAGACCATGCTAAATAGTTCATGTAAGTTTTCATTTAGTACTGTGCTGTGCATTAAAGGGGAGGGTTTTTTTTTTTCTAAAGTGAAAAACAACACAGTGAGACTAAACTGCCAGATCTGTGAGATTAAGCTGCCAGATCTAAAATGCCTGAACCATATGGTGCATAAGATGAAAACTGACATTTTTATTTTCCTGAGTAGTCTTGAAACAAATGTATAACAGATGCAACGTATCAAGGTGCCTGAAGACCATTTTCAGAGACTCAGTGCAAAGAGGTTTAAAGTTCGGCGGTGCAATCCAGAAAGCCAATATTTACATGACTAGTTAGGAGTCACATAGGAGCAGAGTCTCTGAATCTTGCTTTTAACATAGTTTTCCTTCTTATATGATTTCTCACCTCCATGAGAAAGTAATGAGCAGCGCTCTGGAAGTTTGGGTATCTTTCCATAGCTGGCTGAACCTATGACCTACAAGCCAGGAGTTCTACAGTGTTCTACAAACTTCAGGTGAAAATCAACCCCCATGGACTGCAAAGTGTGTAATCTTTAAAACAGAGGACTGTTGGTACACTAAACTGTGTTTGGAATCCTCTTTATATTCAGCACAGTAGCAATCGAGATCTGCGTGCATGTTCTTTAGGCAGTAGTCCAGCTTTTGTGTTTACTTACTACCAAGCTTTGTTCTCAAACCCATGCAGCTGTAAGAACATGGACTGATTCTCTCACGTCTTCATTAGTAGCTGCACTGAAGTCAAAGAGATTAATTTCTTTTAAAATTTCTTTTCAGTGCACAGGACAAGATAGGTTACAGTTTTGCTTCTGAGAGTTTAAAGCCTTTGGAAATATTCCTTGTTCACTTTTCTGCTTATTACATTTCTGAGAAAAGATTAAAAGAAAGGAAAGGAGCCTGAGTATTCAAGAGCACATTTTTTTTTCTTAGAACATTGAAAGTTAGAAAGATCCTGAAAATTTGGGGAAAAAATTGACTTTATTATTCATTTAATATCTCAGTCAAATACAAAGTATGTTCTGATTCATATAGAAAACACAGGCTCTCTCCCATGAATTCTGGAGTCTGACTTGCAAAGTTGTAATGCTTAGGATCTGTATATATTAGCACATAGAGTGTCTTTTAAAAGAAAAATGGATTTCTGGGGGATATCTGAATGGAGAATTTGCATACTACTGTTTCTTGTTTTCAGTGCAAATACTGAATCCAAGTGCTTGGTACAGCCTTTGTACTTAATGTCAGGACCCAGGAAGACTGCACTCTCTGGGAGTTTTGGGTGCTGGGGCTTGGGGCCAACTCCAAGCCCCCACTCAGCTATTGACATGGGAAGACAGTTGGAAAGCTAGGTCTTCACAGCCGTGGGGACTACATGAATCAGGCAGACCTTACCACTGATCTCAACATTAAAGACCAACCAGTTTCAGCACCTCTTGGTTTCACACACTGAAAGAAGTTGGTCTTCCAGACCAGCTGCAATGAGAGATCAGTTCATGAGGACAAAGACTCCATTCTGCAATGAGATGGGATGAAGCAAAACAAAATTAGTACTCAGAGTTGGTGCTCCAGGCTCAGAGCAGCTGCTTTCCAATGGGATTATTGTAATATCCTCCATGCGGAGTTAAGCTTGAAACTCCAATGAGAATTACAGCTGGCACGAAGCATCCCAAAAGGCAAGGAAAGAGGCCTTACAGAATTAAGTAGCAAAAAACTTGCAAATCAGCCCAAAGAGTTATTTGACTTGTTTAGACAAATACTGTGGCATTGTGAGCAGAGAGAAATGGAGACCACCTTCATGATGCAGTTGTATTCCCAGCAATGCATAAAGGCCTTACCCCAGCATTAGATTACCAGATGCTCAGGGGTTCACTAATCCATTATCTATTATGTCTGCATTCCAGGCTTTTCTTAAGAAATACTACAACTGAACCCTTTAAGTGCCTCTTGAAGCAATGACCAACTTTGGAAATTCTCTCTCCCTCTTCCCTCCAGAACAGGAGGGAATTGTCCCCATGGGATATCCCCTCACTGGAAAAGATGTGGGACAACCTCTGACTTAAATCCTTCTTATTCTTTGGGAATGGAAGCAGTGTGCGTGGTGGGTTAGAAAGGAAAGCTGTCCTTAACATTGCAACACTAAAAGGGTTCCTCTTTGCTTTCAGACCTTCCAAAAATGTACTTCTTGCTTAGATTTTATGAACAGTGCAACAGAGAATGTTCAGGTGTGTTGATACATGTTCTAAGAAAATGCCTGTTCAGGCACAACCAGGTAGATGAAAATCTTGATAAGGTACCTTAGGCCCAGATACAAACTTGCAGTACTGAAAGAAGTGTCAGTCCTCTTGCTAACCTAATGGTAGGAAGTGTAGTGATTGAGATTTTTTTTTCCCTCATATAGCAGAAATAAATTAACTCATAATATTAATTTGTCAGCATTTCTCATACAACCGGTATAGCTGTTTTTTCTCTGTATCTTCTAGTCATGTGCGAAGTGTAATATTGTTCTGAACTCAGACATTCTGCCCATGATCTCTTTCACATGTTGTTGTGTATAGCACATATATTTGATGTTTGAACATGAATCTTCATCTACTATTATTGGTCTGCCATATCTCATTCCTCATTAGAAAAACTTCATGTCTTCTGTAGTTAAAAAGACATTAATAATCAGAAATACTTTGTCCTTCTTAAAAAGTTCCATCCTGCAAAATGATTGCTCTGACTGATAGCCTAAATCACAGAATCACAGAATTGTAGGGGTTGGAAGGGGCCTTGAGAGATCATCGAGTCCAATCCCCATGCCAAAGCAGATTCCCTACAGCAGGCCGCACAGGTAGGAGTCCAGAATATCTCCAGAGAAGGAGACTCCTCAACATCCCTGGGCAGCCTGTTCCAGTGCTCTGTCACCCTTACCGTGAAGAAGTTCTTACGCATTTTGTTGCAGAACTTCCTGTGCTCCAGTTTGTGGCCATTTCCCCTTGTCCTGTTCCCACAGACCACTGGAAAGAGATTGGTCATGTCCATTTGCCTCCTGCACTTTAGATATTTGTAGACATTGATAAAATTCCCTCTTAGCCTTTTCTCAAGGCTGAATAAACCCAGATTACCCAGCCATCCTTCATAAGGGAGATGCTCCATACCCTTTATCATCTCTGTGGCCCTCTGCTGGACTCTTTCCAGGAGATCCATCTTTTTTATACTGGGGAGCCCAGAACTGGATACAGTACTCCAAGTGAGGCCTGACCAGGGCAGAGTAGAGGAGAGGATCACCTCCCTCGACCTGCGGGCCACGCACTTTTTAATGTACTCCAGGATCCCATTGGTCTTCTTGGCCGCCAGGGCACACTGCTGGCTCATGGCCAACCTGTTGTCCACCAGGACACCCAGGTCCTTCTCTGCAGTGCTCCTCTCCTGCAGGTCATCCCCCAACCTGTACTGGTACATGTGGTTATTCCTCCCCAGGTGCAAGGCTCTGCACTTTCTTTTGTTAAACCTCATGCAATTTCTTACTGAGCAACTCTCCAGCCTGTTCAGGTCTTGCTGAATGGCAGCACAGTCTTCTGGTGTGTCAGCCATTCCTCCCAGCTTTGTACCACCAGTGAACTTGCTGAGGGTGGGCACTATCCCCTCATCAAGGTTGTTGTTGAAGATGTTTAACAAGATCGGACCCAGCACCGACCCCTGGGGAACACTGCTAGTTACAGGTCTCCAACTGGACTCTGTGCTGCTGATCACTACCCTCTGAGCTCAGCCAGTCGGCCAGTTCTCAACCCACCTCACCATCCACTCATCTATCCCGCACTTCCTCAGCTTCATTATCAGGATGTTGTGGGAGACAGTGTCAAATGCCTTGCTGAAGTTAAGGTAGACAACATCCACTGCTCTTCCCGCATCTACGCAGCCAGTGATGTCATCATAGAAGGCTGCCAGGTTGGTCAAACATGATTTCCCTTTGGTGAATCCACGCTGACTACTCCTGATAACCGTCTTCTCTTCTAGTTGCTTGGAGACGGCATTCAGAATAAGCTGTTCTATCACCTTTCCAGGGACAGAGGTGAGGCTGACTGGCCTGGAGTTTCCCGGATCCTCCTTCCTGCCCTTTTTGAAGACGAGAGTGACATTGGCTATCCTCCAGTTTTCAGGCACCTCTCCCGTTCTCCAAGACCTGTCAAAGATGATTGAGAGCGATTTGGCAATCACCTCTGCCAGCTCCCTCAGCACATGTCGATGACACTGTTTCTTCTTCTTCTTTGGCTGGACTATAACCATGGAAGTCCTGAGGCAGCTGAGTAGATCTTGATTCTACCAAAGAAAGATTATAGGGAACTTTCTGAAAAAGTTAGCAGAGAAAATGTGTAATTACTGTTGATAAGTAAGCTTAGGGAAATGTGAAGCCTTTGCAAAGGTTCTCACACTCTTTTTGCAGAAAAGTAAGCATGTGTGTCAATGTGAGATACATTCCAGCTCTGTATTTAAGGGTGCCTCAACTAATCTTTTTGAGAGTTGAAAGGAGATGTGAATTGGATAAAATATTTGTTCTCCTTTGTAAATAATTAATTAATCCTAATTAATTATATTAAGAACTAGGGGAAACTTCTCACTCCCTATTCCTGAGGTTTAACTGAAAGTTCCAGGAGAACATGATCTGTTGCATTTAGAAAATACATTAGTACTGTAGCAGAGAACAACATCAAAATGAATTGGTAATGGGTAACTGTGCTATGATACCAAGCTGCATGTGTGCTCATGAAACCCCAGGTTTTTTACAGAATCACAGAATCACAGAATTGCAGGGGTTGGAAGGGGCCTCGAGAGATCATCGAGTCCAACCTCCCTGCCAGAGCAGGTTCCCTACAGCAGGTTGCACAGGTAGGTGTCCCTTTTATCAAGAAGCACAAGATTTATGAACACGTTCAGCCACTTGTTGTGCAGGAACCTGAGTTGGTGGCAGCACTGTCAGATGGTTCTGGATTCTTCCAGCTTGGTATAATGGCAAACCAATGTTTCCATACTGATTTGGGGAGGAATGCTAGAAAGACCTTTTAGTAAAAATGGAATGTGAAATAAAATGAAAACAACATGTATCACCAATATGAAGCAATGTAGCGATTGTGGAAGCAGAAATAGTTTCAGTTAGCACATTTATTCATTCAACAAAATCTATATATGTTTTGCATTTAAAAACTGTTTTCAAGCTTTACTTTTGCCCCAGTTGTATTTACACGTACCTTTTTGAAAGGGTGAGGAACTAAGTTCAGTGTCCTGAGTAATGTGACTTCTTAGACCAGATCTGAATTTGGTACCTATGCCTTAAATGCTTTTCTACAGAAACAAAAAATGTTTAAGTTATTACACACTGATACTTGGAAGCTACAGAGAGCTGTAACTCCAAAAAGGAGTTACAAATCACTCCAGAATTACCAGTATATCATTGTTTAGTATTTAACCAGACATCTTTATTTGTGCAACACTGAAATGAATGTAGTTTGATGGAGATAAGGATTCTGAAAACCTTAAACTAGCGTCTTTCCCTTAATGAATCTTCTGATTTGTTACTTTTTTTCACGCCTTTATATTATCCAAACATTACTGCTATGTCTAATTTTGCTCTGTGGCTTCAGTGCAGTAATTCAGTATGCAATTAAGTACTACAGGCAGTGCTCAGTTCCATCAGTTTCGAAGAGAGTGAACGAAAACTCCCCCATTTTATTTTCATGATAAGACACAAGAAACCTTAAGTTCACCTCTGAAACCAGAACAGAGGCTTCAAAATATACTATCTAAGTCTGCATTAAAATGAAGGAGGTGATTTTAAGTTTATAAAATAAGAGTTTAGTGAAAATTGAGCCATTTCTGGAGGGCTGTTTAATTCACTTTTTGCTCTGAGTGGCAGGATATGAAAGTTCATTAATTAGATGATTTTGGGTGTCTCCCACTTCTGACACTGAAGCCTACTGCATCCAGTACAATTAAGCACATACACTGTTGCAGATGTCTACATGCAGATGTGGTGACTTTCACCCACAAAACACGCCAAACTGAGCTGAAACCCAGTTATCCTTTCCTTTTCCTGCTTTGGTGCAATTGAGAAACTAGCTTTCAACCTCATTGTTGAACATTTTAATGACAACTGTTCCACTAACTGTGGAAGGCTGTTTCAGGAAAGGCAATTTATCATAGACTGTGATTTCAGTCATATACGTGACGCTATATTGTAAGGTAGGTAGATTCTCTGTTTAACAGACTCCTCACATGCTTCCTCTGTGTTACAAAACTCACTGAAGTAAAAAAATAAATCCTTTGGATGTACAAAATGGCTGTATCCCTGTTCAAAGGTAGAAGCAGATGAAATATCTTCTTCGAGAAGTATGATTTTATAGTTAAGTATTTCCATAGCTTTTTTGTTAGAAAAGGAAATGTTTGACATTTGGGGAACACTGAGAGCTTTAGCAGACATAGGAACTTACATACATGACACATTACACATGACACTTACATACCCAGTCACTGTGTCTCAGAACTTCTCCATTCTGCTTTTTGTCCTAAATACCCTCCAAACCACTGGACCTAAGTAGTGAAACATCCAAATTTGTCATTGTTGATAGAAAATTCAGTTGGCAAGTGCCTTTGTATAGGAGTGGAGGAGGAAGGAGATAAGACAGCAAACTACTTATAACATTAACTGTAGAGGTTTGGAGATACCTGATCCAGTCTATCTAATTGCTCATACACCTGACCAAAGGGGACATGAAAGCTTTGGCTAGCTTTGCATGTATCAGTGGAGCTGTTGTCCTTTGAGATTCCTAAATATAGCAGTCAAAATTGGTTAATTTGCCTTCACTCATGGATGCTGCATTGTTAGCAAGTGTTTAAAGGCACTCACTGTTTTTTTCAGAAATGTGTTGGCAAACTTATCTGAGTTTTAAAAGCTGCATTCTTCACTAGGGATTTAAGCTTACAAATTTATCCGTACATTGTCACTGTACATGGTGATAACACACAGAGCATACATATTTCAATGTACAGGAATTACCCTGGAAGATGAAAACAGGTTTCATAGTATTGTAATAGAGATTACCATATACCTGAACATATTTAACCATCTTATATTCAGCATAATGCTTACCTTTTATTTAGTATGGTAATAGTGAAAAATCAAGGTAAATTGGGAAATGGGAGTCTGATGTTGTCATATTTGATATGATGGTATTTCTCTTAGCAACAATGAAGTCATATTTTTAAGGAAAGTAATCAATAATACTATGGTTATGTGTGTAACGAATAATATCAAAGTGTCATATGAATAATTCTACTCTTTATTCTAACTTAAAGCATTTATGGCTCCTGATATAACTAGTAATAAGGTGAGTGGACAGTTTACATAATGCTAATCTTCCACATTTGTGTTTTTCTCTGTACAATAGGATTCCTTTCCCCTCACTGTGCACTGAGTTTTCAGCACCTCTGGAATAACAAAAAGAATAACAATTTGTTTCTCCATTAGAATATGTTGTTCTTACGTCTGGAAGGAGTTTCAAATTCCAGATGTTACATAACCATAGATCCTAGTTCTGCAGGCTTAGTGTATAGAGTGGAACAGTTCTCATTCCAAAGAATTTTGCATGGATTAGATGAATTCTTCAAAAATGTCTAAGAATCACTCATATACATGCAATTCAAATACTTCTGACAAACTCTGAAAGTGAATGGCAACTATGTTTATGACTTTATCAATAAAAACCAGTGAGTTTTTCACAAGAGCTTGTGATTTTAAAGTCAAAGTCTTCTGAATAAAATAAGACATGTTCTTGGCAGTCTTAGTTTTTCAAAAAAAAATTAAGAGAAACACCCACGACATTCTCAATGCTTTGATGTATTTTCCTGTTCTAATCATTAGAAAGATGACTTTGTTGAAAGCTTTTTGTAATGAAAGACCATTGGTTATATAGATGTAGTTCTTGAGAAAGCCAAAATCTTGATCCCATTTCATTTGGAAGTGCCAAGACTCATGAGTAAGTTCTACTAGCACATTCTAGAATAACTGATAGAGAGTGACAAGCTAGGAAGAACATACTAAAGTCTTCCTGAAAAATCATCCTGAGATCACATGGAGCTTCTAGGATCTATTAGTCAAAAAACACTTCAAGCGTCAAAAAGCAAAATAAAATATACCCATTACTAACTGCAATGTACAGAAAGAGATACTTCAATTTATCAAGTATAGAAAAAACTGAAAGAGGAGCTTTCTCTTACAAGGTCTCTTGGAGACAGAGTATGGGAAGATAGTTTTGACTGCAAACTTAAAATCACTTATCACTTAGGAACTGAATAATTTCTGTTTTCAGTTGGTCATATTAAGTGTTTCTTTATTGAAATCACCAGCATTTAGCTCTCATACAAATTTTGTAATTAATTTATTTTTAAGTAAAAGTCTTGGTCTAGTTGAGATTCTAATTCACGTGAGTTCTATAACATCAGTGTGCTGGCAAGAAATTCAATGTGTGAAGAAACAGTTTATTCTTGAAACACAACAAAATAATTATTTCAGTGAAACTTCGTGGAGGCATTAATAAGAAACGTGGGGAAAACTGTTTTCCAGATGTTGTTTGCTTAAGAGTGGTTGATAGCTAAAGGCCTTTTGATGGAGAATCTATTCCAAGAAATACCAAAACTCAACTATGCATCATAAATGAAACCTTCATGATTTCATTTGTAAGTACTTTTAAAAGACTTATGATGCACTGACCTTTTCCTAACTTCACGCTAAGGAATTCACATATATTGCTTTACATAGTTCTGAAAAGTATGATCCTCAGTCAGTGATTCACTATGGTATTTTTGTCACATTTTGTTTCATTACATACAGGAAAGCTATCAAGGCCAAATTGGATGACTCTGCTAAAAGGTTGTTTATTTACCCTTAAGGAAACAATCTGCTGTCAGAGATGGTCAATTGTTTTTATTAACTGCCAAGTCTAAACCTTAAACTGCATCAAGTTAGCTATCCTGGCTCCACTGCTATAATCACATGGCCCTGAAGATCTTGCTGTTGTAGCATTATCTACTAACAAATTAGCAAAATACCTTTACAGCCATTTCAAGCCAGGATGTCCGCTGGGTAGCCATTAGCCAGCTGAGGTGGCAGGGCTGGGGGGAGTCTTCTGACTCCCAGCAGGAATCAAATCTCAAGTTTTTGCAGGCAATTTTTTCAAACCACCTCCAGTCTAGTCTGGCTAGGATCAACACAAGTGCCTGTCAGGATACAGACCTCTGCACGAATTGTCATGGGCAGAACTCATTTTCGTTAGACAAAAATAATGAACAAACTAAGCCATTTTTTACCTAGTACGCTTCCTGTCCCACTCTGTTTGGCTTCAGGGTGCATATCACCATTCACAGCAACAAATCAACTTTTGTCACACTGTGCTGCCACCACCAACCTCCCATCAGTGGTTCTTCATTATTTAAAAAGTTGGCTGTAATTCAGTACGTACTTAACCCTTAAGAGGATTCAGAAAACCAGAATCTCTTCTTTCCCAATGTGGTTTTCTAAATGAATAGCCACAGGGCAAACAGGCTATATAAGTCCCACCGAGACAATAGTTGTCAGCTGCTTTTCCCACGTCACTCTGGGAAGGCAATCAGGTGAATTAGGCATGGTTGGCCTATGACACACAATGCTAACTGTACAGGTGACTTGTTAGTGCTTTGAATGCCAGCTGAGGAGGTCTACGCAGAAGGCAGGTCTCTGGGAAAGAATGTGTCATGCTGAAAATACAATCTCTTTAAATCTGGGGGTGGAAGTTCTGCAGCTTATATTTAGGGAGGGTGTATTATTTAGGTGCTTCATTTGGTTTCAGTGGAATTATCAAATCCATTATAATGGCTCAGTATGAGGTCTTCATAAGGCACTGTTGTTCACACTGCTGATGAGAAGAATTTGCTTCAGTCTGCATGGAAAGAGGAGGGTTGCTGATGTTGCCAATCAGCCTTTTAATTTCTGACAGTCATTTTTTTCTTCCTTCATTGTGGAGCAATTAATCTTCTCCATTTTAACACTTATGATCAAACATATCCATGTGATTATTATGAATTGCTTGATGTTAATATTTAAATGAGGGTTGGAATTCCTTTTTTCACAAAGTTATGCAATTCTTAAATAGCACTGGTTTGCCTTATACAGTAGGAGAAGCCAAGGAAATTGGAAAATTTATTTCTGCAATAGGGGGATTTAGACTCTCCCGAATTCATGCTTTCATTTATCCCTACAACTGGAACTCTTTTCAGAAACCATTTTATTTATAATGATCTTTCATAAAGTTTTGATAAGCACTGATTTTTTTTTGTTTATCTTCTGAACGGTGCATAACTTAGTGTTGGTGGTTAAATTCTTAAGGTTCTCTACTTACAGAAATGGTGTAGGACTTAAACAGTAAATATGATTGCTTTCAGTACTGGAAATGCCAAATTATCCCTTCAGTTCCAGCATTTTATCTGGAATTTCCTCTACCCTTGAATTTTCAATCCAGAATATAAAAGTCAAACACAAGTGTCCTTTCTGTGGCCTGCAGTAAAGAGTCTGCAAGCTTAATCTATTCAGAACTGCTTTAACACTCACCATCAGGACTTTTGGCAAATGATTTCAGGACTCTGTGAGAACATTCATGTTTTAGTTCGAACCACAAAGACACAGGAATACTCATAAAAATACCAGTAGATGAGTAAATTTAGCAACTGCAAAGTCAGTTGTGGCCTTCAAACACTGAAGGAATCCAGAATAGGTTAGGCTGCTTTAAGGCCTTGAACTGTTAGGAGGAATTTTCAATGGGAGGAATCCTGTCACCACCACAACCATGAGGGTGGAGGATACTCAGTAGCAGCCATGTCACAAGATGCTACTGTCATCTGGCCTACTCAGGGATAACTTTTTGTTGAAGTGATGAAGAAAGGTCTGCTACAAGCTAGAACATTTATCAAGCAATGATAGACTCATTGAATAGCTTGGGTTGAAAAGGACCTTAAAGGCCATCTAGTTCTAACTCCCTTCGTGTGGGAAGGGCTGCCATCCAGCTCCAGGCAGCCTGTGCCAGTGCCTCACCACCGTCTGAGTAAAGACTTTCTTCCTAACATCTAACCTGAATTTCCCCTTTTAGTTTTAAGCCCCACTCCCTTGTCCTATCACTATCTGCCTGTGTAGAAAGTTGTTCACCATCATCTTTATAAGCTGAAAGGCCACAATGAGGTCTTCCCGCAGCCTTCTCTTCTCATGGCTGAACAGGCACAGCTCTCTCAACCTTTCTTCATAAGAGAGGTGCTCCAATCCTCTGATCATCCCTATAGCCCTTCTCTGGACCTGTTCCAACAGCTCCATATCCTTCTTATGCTGGGGGATTCAGATATGTACCATAGTACCCTAGGTAGGGCTTCACGACGACAGAGCAGAGGGGGACAATCACTTCCCTCTCCCTGCTGGCGACCCCTCTTCTAATGCAGCCCAGGATACTGCTGACCTTTTGGGCTGCAAGCATATGCTGCTGGCTCCTGTTAAGTTTTTTGTCCACCGGGACCTCCAAGTCCTTCTTGGTAGGGCTGCTCTCAAGGAGTTCTTCTCCCAGTCTGTACACGTATCTGGGATTGTCCTGACCAAGGTGCAACACCTTGCACTTGACTTCACTGAGCCTCATTATACTCTTGTGGGCCCACTCCTCAAGTTTGTCCAGGTCCCTTTGAATGGTATCCCTTTCTTCTGTTAAATCAATTCACAATTGCAATTAATTGCAATTAATCCCTAATTATACAGGCTCATAAATGACTGCAAAATTCTTCTGCTTTCGTATCTTAGACTCTAGCTTTTTGCTTTACTTTTAGCTAGCATGGTAAACCACTTAATTCCATGTATCCTCTTGAATACATTTGTTTTCCACAAATAGATTTACTTTCAGAGAATATAAATGTTGCCAATTAACAGTATCTTACTTTGTTTGTTGCTACAGAGAAGCTAAGTAGAAGGTTTTTTAAATTTATTTTTAGGATGCTGACAGGTGTGGGAGAAGTAATGCTGGGCATTGTTCCTAGTGGTGGCTGCTGCGGTAAATGGGTTTATCCTGATCAGACAAACTGATTAGATAAGCAGATCCTGAACAGATTTAAACTGATCAGTTAAAATAAATGGATTTTTGCTTGAGAAAAATTTTTTATTACTCATAGTCTTAGTGGCTCCCTTTCTCCCATAAAATCTGCATGTCTTAACAGTATCAGCAGCTGTCAAACAATTTCATACAGTTTTCTTATTTCCTTCAAAATGACTGTGCACTGCTTTGGCTCTGGTTTTAGCCATCCACTATTTTAACATTTAACTGATCTGAGCGGTGTGGACTCTCTTGCTTTTTTCCAGCCTTGGTTTTAGGCAAAGCAAAGCAGAAGAGGGCAGGGGTGGAGGTTGGTGCCATAGCAGCCCCAAAGCAGTGCTTGATGAGCTGCTGTGGTCTGGGCAACCTGGGGCCGTCCCACTGCAGGACAATGTCAGTAGGTCAGATGAGACAAAGAGTTAGATGTACTGTCAGGACAAATGCCAGGAAGTGCAAAAGACTGCCTCTGGTCAGTGAGTATCATTTGCTGTATGAAATCCCCAGCTTGTATGCACGTGGGAATGGAAACAGAAAAGATTCATGGGTGTTTTAGTGTGAACAATGATAATCCAGGGAGAGCCTTCCGGTCTAAATCTCATTAACATCTCCAGTGAGGCTAATGAGATGATTACAAAAGAAAAGTAAACGAGAACTGGATCAGCTGCCTAAGCAAGAGCAGTGAGTTCAAGTCTGTAAAGAAAATTGCTTTTCTTCTGAACAAAATCTAAATATTCAGAAAATTTATTTTGTTCAACAATAAAATAAGGAAACTGAGCATCTGCGAGGAGAAGCATATTGAAATCTGCAGCAGTATCTGCTTCTTTGCATTAAACAAAAACATTTTAAACAAGCACATTCCCAGCTATTATTTTATACCTTAGCAGTTGGTAAATATGACTTAATCCCCTCTGCAATAAAGCAATCTGAATGTGGAAAGTTAAAAAGAGTATAAAATAAAAGTAGACTGTGAGGATTTACAGTATAAACACTACTCTCATGCCAGCAGCACTGCTGGAACTACAAAGCAAAGCAAACTGCTTTCTGGGGTGACTTTACTTCCTACTGCAAGTTCACTCGCTTTATTTTACTACCAATTAACTTCCTGTAGCTGTTAACTGAGAGAACCTGTGGCACAAATGCTCTCTGACTGTGAGGTATGTGAAGTTGTTTGTGCTTCAAGGAAGCTTTTGCTCCATTCTGCCCAGTATCATGTTAATTTTCATTTTGCCTTTCTTTCTCTTTCAGTCGAACAGCGGTCTTTTGGCAGAGGAAGAGTAACTGCTTCCCTTGTTCTATTAAGTCACTTGACCCTCCAATCTGTGACAAAACAAATGGATGTAAAACTATGTTGGCAACAAATATGTTGTGTTATTAATGCTTTGGAGGCTGTTGTCCATTGCAAAGTTCCAGTTGACTTGCTTGAGCTGGATAGTATGTTCATCTATTAACAGGCTGTGCTGAGAGAACAGTTCATACAGTTTCGTCGTACCAAGTAGTTGTCTTGCTTGTACCATTTGAAAATGTTTCTAATGGGAATGCATTCCTAGAGTGTGTGCAGAAGTATGAAAAGATAGTATGATTTGCAGTTTTTTAGGGTCAAGACATAATTCCTGAGATCCTCAGGAGTACCTGATAGCTAAAAGCTTTTATAATCACGCTGTGTAGATGGTAGATGGACACCTGCCTATGGAGCTGCAAACACCTCCTTAACTACTGGTTCCTGAAAATCTTGAATCTTTGATATCTGAATTTGCTTATATCAGTTTTTTTTTAGTATGCTTGTGAAATTTTTTTCTTGACTCTTCAATCTGTGTTCTTCTTTTATCATATGTGACAACTAAACAAGAGGAAGTAGCCTGGATATATTGTAGAAATAAACTGATATAAGTTGGCCTAAACAAATATACGTGGATCTAAGTCATTTTTCTTCATCCTTCAGCACTGAAAGTATGCAGCTTCATTTGACATTAAGTTTTCTCAAGCTGCCTAAATCCAACACAGATGCAGCTCTTGGAAAAATAAAATTTCTTATTCTTCATAGATAGGTCTCATTTATTTTAGAAATAATATAACCTAACAAGCACAAATATATTTGGCAGCTGAGTCTAAACAAAGGCGTGCGATTTTCTGCTCCTCTGGAAAATTTTTTATGAGTGGGAACTGCAGAAATGATATCTTTTTTCACTTTCACCTTGCTGAATTCAGCAGTAGGATACCTCCTAAAAAGATCTCTGTTCAGTATAACAAATAAACAGTTTAACAATAAATAACGGTTTAATAATAAATAACAGATACAAACAAACAAGTCCAAAATGTTCAGATACATAAGATGTTTTGTTCATTTACTGATTTCACCGTTGAAACAACTGAAGTTGCTTTGGGTAGACATTTCTTTTCATATTTGTTACATGATCAGGCAAGATTAAGACTTGTTTTTAGGACATCCACTTCGACATTCAATTCCTTACTATGCTACTCCGTAATCACATTTTAACTATGCCCCCTACTGTACTTTTCTTCCATCTCCTTCCTGACAAGGGACCACATGGAAAGATCAGAGCAGAAAGCAGTGTCAATACTCCTAAGATCAAGGCATCATCTCATGGGTGACTTTAACTACTAAATTCTTTGCCAATGATCCATAAGGTTCCATATGAAAAGTAATTTTTATAAAATGAGATATTCACTGGTATGGGTTGAAGGAGAATATGTTGTGATTGTTATAATAGTTGTTGGCCCTATTTGCTCAATTCCATTTTCAAGTTGGATTCCATCCTGATCTATATTGCATCAGTAGCCTTCATTTGTGTTTCCGACTTCATTGTGTGTGCATGAATGAGCAAAGAGAAACAATTATTTGGCCCTCACATGGAAGGCCAAACATACCCCAGCCTGCAGTGTTCTTCCAGAAAAAACACAGCCTGATATGGACACTTAGGCTTGAACATATCTCACTTGACTCTTGACCAAAGTCTCAGCATGAGCATCTATTTTACACTTTGTCCGAAAGAAGATGTTTAGCTGGAAACATGTTGCTCATCTTTGCTTTTCCTTAGTGTCCATCTGAGAGAGCAGAGATCATCATTTATAGGAAAAGAGAGAAAGTATTTTTGCCTTCATTACCTCAAACTGAGATTTGACAAACACTTGAGGAGTTTCTATGAGCTCCTTGCTAAGAGCAAAGGGCAAATATAAAGGGCAAAGAGAGGAATCCTGCTTGTGCTTTAGCTATCTTATGCAGTAACTTTTATTTGCTGGCAGTGTCTGTAGTTGTTGAGCTTCACACATATACTTTACGCAATCAAATTCATTGGCCTTTTTTTTTTCATGTAGTATCTTGAACCACATAGCACAAATTTTGTGAAGGCTATTTACTAATTCCAAGTTTTATTTTATCTCACTTCCTTTCTAGTTATATGCTCAATATCCTTGCACTGTAGAAGCATTTACTTAGAATAATTTATTTAACAAAATAATTCAGTCTTTTTGCTTAAAAAGGTTGACATGTATACTCCCCTCTCCCTTCAGCCTTTTCTTGGACTTTCGTATGCATCTCTGGGGCGTGGAGCTTATCCTAGCCTCAGGGAAAATATTTTCCTCCAAGCTTCTCCTGAAAATCTTGACAGCAAATCACTGACACTCCTGGAAAAGAGGCAGCACCTGAAGGGTAAGAATTCTCAGAACTCAACAGGAAAACTTCTCTCTCTATTCACTGCCCACACTTGCACTGTTCTCAAAGTCTGTGGGGATTAAGCAGCCAGAGGTTATCCAGAATCTGTTCCAATGGTACAAAGCCAATAGGGAAGCTCCATCCTGTTCGAAGGGAAAGGGGAGTGATAATCTCTGAAGTCAGTCATCACTTTTGGAGACACATTAGAGATCCACAGCTGTACTGTTTCTTATAAAAGCCCTGGAATGCAGATGTAATAGCTAGCGGATTAGCGAACCCCTGAGCATCTGGTAATCTAATGCAAAGGTTAGGCCTTTTGGATCACTGGGAACACAAATGTGAGGTAAGAAATTGCTCTAAATTTCCTCCCTGCTCACAAATGCTGTATCCAAAATCTGCTACAGTCAAAAAGATTCTCAGAAAAGGGTACTTGGGTGGATACTGTTGACGCACCACAGTCTTTGCTGACATGAAACTTTTCCCCTTTCGCGTTATTGCTAAGTTCTTTCTTTAATAATATTCTTTTACTGTCCATTCCACAAAACTATTTTCTGACCTTTGTTTTGGTTATTTGTGTCCTTTTCCTTCTTTTAAAAAATATTGGCTTTGTCCAAGGTTCTGCATAGAGCACAACATGCTGGGACCCCTTCTCTTCTGTACCTATCTTCATCACATACTCTTCCATCATTGCAGGAGATCACAAAACAACAGGTTGTCTGAACTTCACAGAATAATGTCCATCTTTCATTTTACTGGAAGGTTAAAGGTGAGAAAGGATTGCAAAACCGTGAAGAACATGAAGAGAACATCTCAAATTAACCCGAGGGCTTTAAAAATACATTCCTGATTTTTTTTCTGAATACCTTATTCAATATATTGACTAACTCCTTGTGAAGAAGATGTCTTCTGGTATTTTCTAAACTTCACAAAGATGCATGCCCCAAAACATAAATATGCGAGCAATTGTCATAGGTGGAACAACGAGAAAAGAAGTTTGGCAAAACCCTGGTTGCTTTACTCCAGCCATAAAATCACTCTTCTCTATTCCTTTGCTGTATGTTTCCTTCTGTTCCTAATCTACTGTGGCCTAATGTAAGAAAACTGTATTATACCAAACAAATGAGATGGCAGGGAATTCAACTGAAGTAAAATGAAAGAATAGCAACTTTAGGGTAATATGAACAAGAAAAAGATATGTACATTCATGTAAATTTATAAGTACATGAATATGTAAATATAAATTCCTACTCTATATAAACAGGTTTGTGATTCACAGAAGCCTTACATATTAAGAGCTTTGGGGATTGACAGACTAATGTTAGGACATTTCACAGAGATTTCTCAGTCAAAAGCGTTTCAGGTCTGTTCTAATGGAAGACCCAACTTCACTGTTTCAAATTAAATTAGATACTTAGCACTCCTCACAGACACTTGTATAACACAGGATTTTCACTGGTTCCCTTATGATGTGTTACATATTTTAGTAATGTGATGAATGTGAGGTTACTAGAAAGAAAGGAGACAGCTAAACATCTGTTATACATTTGCATTTCAGGTGTGAGAATGAAAATAAAGCTTCATTTTTCATATTTTCGTATTCATTTCAGTGTATTGAGCACTCTTCTCATCGTATTATACTCCTCTGTATCTTATAACTCTACTGCGTCTTCACATTCAAATCTGATTCTAATCTCGTGCTGCTCTAAATTATGTGTTACCCCATTAAAATCGAGGATCTAGATCCTGACCTCATTGTGTGCAGTCTGAAGGAAGTCTCTGCAGTTCAACAGAGGGACTTCGAATTTTCTTGAGCTAACTGCAACCAGAACCTGATCCAACCGCATGTGTACGTAAAGCTGATATAAATGACATGAGAAACAAGTCTGTGCTGTTTGTTCTACCTCCGGAAAATAGCTCATGAATTCATGTTTGCTTTTAAATACGATCAGTAGTATTCTAATCACAGTCACTCATCTTGAGTAATTAGCTGAATGCTGAAAGAATAATCATTGCTTGAAACACTTCTCAGCTGACACCTACATTTAGTTCCTTTTTCTTATTTCATATTCCTGACACTCCCTGTTTCCATGGAGAAATCCTGATGTGTGCTAGATTAGACATCAGTAATAATACTTAGGGACCCTGAGGACAATCTTTCTGTTTTGAGAGAAGGGTAAGTCAAAACTTGTGTGACCAATAATGAAAGAAAAAATCTCCAATGTTAATTCACTTCCTCTTCTACCAGCTGTAAGAACGATGAGTGGAGGGTTGAATTTCTTACTGTTGCATAAAAACTGTTTACTCTCAATTAACATATTCAGTGCATCATCATAATACTTGTGTAATCACATTTCCCTCTCTACGAGGAAATATTTCTCCACACTTTTAAGCTAGAGTTTCTTACCTGATGTTTTCAGAATTATGCAAGATCAGAGGCAATCTTACCACAGACAAGAGATCATGTTTGCTATAAGATCTTTGTTGTGGTCATTTTGATGTGGTCTGTGTGAGAAGGGTCTCTGGCTTTTCTGTGTTTGACTGCACTTCTTCCATGCAGCTCTGAGTTCAGGTGGATGGAAGGCAGTCACTGCCAGGCTGTGGGTGCACTGTGTTTCAGCAGCCCTCCAGGGGGAATTTTGCTAATACCAGAGGCTTTCTTCTTTTTGTTTCAGTGAGAGCCTTTGACTGAAAAGAATCCTTCATCCAATTAATAAAATGTGTCACCTGCTCTCATTCACCTTGGGTTTGTGGCTTAATTGTGGTGATTTAATGAAGTTATTCCTGGTTTAATACTGGGCTTGAAACTTAATTGGGAAATGCATGTCAGGGAGAGCCACCTCACTAATTTACATCTAGTGAAAACCATCCTTTATGAAGCCTAAGTTCATGCAGACTCAAGGTTACATTCCATGTTCTTCAGTGGTTTATTTAATCAATGATCTCAAATACTATGATTGAAAATCATATTTTCTATTAAGTTTTGTTTCATCTATCTTTCAGTTGCAAGCATCCAGATTTCTTTATCTCTCTCTCTTTTTTTTTTAAACAGGCAGTGATACATTGATCACTGAGATTAGGCAGGAGTAAGTCTCCTCAGTTGTGATTTATTTGCACTTGTGTGTATTTTCAGTTACTCAGAGGAACTACAAATGTTAAATCTTTATGGTTATGGTAACTGCATAGTGAATTATAGATGACTGTTCATCGGACACTACAATACAAAGAATCCCATCAGTGTGTGAAGCTGAGGTAGTGACTGCCAGAATACCACAGTCTCCATACATCCCACATACGATCTGCACTCAAGATCAGAACAGTTTATTAAATTAAAACATTTCAATGTACAAAAAAGGAAATACTACATCAACTCACATTTGATAATATCTATTTAAAATCAGATTAGAAAGTTTATAATAGTGATAATAGTAGGTGAAGGAAATGCAACAGCCATAAGGTTACTAAAAAATTCCTACTTCTAAGCCAGATGTCTGAATTAAAAAAGAAAGATGAATTAATGCAAAATGTATTGTTTTGTAAACTACTATAATGTTAGCATTTGTTTATTCAGATATATCTAGCTAAAAAGTGGTTAGTTCCTTTAGCTATTCATTACTAAAACAAGCTGGAAATATTTTCAGCTTTCAGTGGGGAAATTTCCGGATAATTAAAATGAATGTATTCCATTATCTTATCACTTTGCTACTGTTAACAGTTATAAAGAAATGTATCAGTCTGATGAATTGAAAACATCCTCCTTCGTTAGGTAAGAGAATATTCTGTTCTCAGCCATCTTCCCTTAAAGGCTGGGGTGCAGTTTTTATCTTCTAAACTTAACTATATAAGCCAATGTATATGACTTCCCTGAAAACTGCTTTTTTTTCTGAATCTCCTGCATAGATATTTAAAATATATGCCAAGTGATAAAAATTATGTGATCTAACTCACTTGGAAGTGAATGGATTTTGTGAGGACCAAGTAGGCGGCAGGATGAGAAACTGTGCTTATACATTTGTACAGTTTCCTGAATACCTTTACTTTTCATATTTGTGAAAATGAGTCAAATGATTGGCTACCTCTGTGTCATGACTAGTGGAAATGGTTATGAATAATGCACATTTACCTAAACATGTTCATATTGAAAGATCATAAAGACAAAAAAGAAGCAGCGATAGTAGGATAAAATAATAATTGTTTTCTGATGGAAATTATTTTAGTTTTCAAGTTAAATGAATCTTGTATTTTTTATTACAGCAATAGGTTACAAAGGAATGCAGAAACTATGTCTGAGCCTGATTAACCTATAATAATAAATTGTATATGTTTTTGAATTTATATGAAATCCAAAATATAAACTTTAAACTTTTTCTCAGCTGAATATTAACTAATAGCTTAAAGAGGTATAGTCAAGACTAGCCTTAAGGTAACTTAAAGAAAGAAAAGCTAATGCTTTTCTGGATGATAAGAAGAAGTGAAAAACTCAGTGTTTTGAAGAGACTACTCCCACAATTGTCGCTAACGAAGCATAAGACTCATACAGTAAATAAAAATAGCCTTCTAGCTAGTAAGAAAATCTGTTTTTATGAAGAAAACCTGTGAGGCAAACTTAAGAAATCCCCATATCACAATGAAAATTGCACGCATTTGAGTTTTGTGCTTTCAGAATGTGTAAAATACCTTTCCTTAACGGAATTTTCCTGGCTGCAAGTCATAAAATCAGTCAATGAAATAACCAAAGGAATTGCCTGTGTGAAGAGCTATCTTTCTAAATGCAGTATTTTGCTCATATGTGAATGAGATTGATTGACTAATAGCAATGTAGTAACGAAGACATAAAAATTACAAGAGTACTATCATCATTTTATGAGACGATTAAGAGATATAGTTAGGATCTAATGTTCATATGAACATGCAACTTCCTCTACTAATGCTAGAAATATTTGCAGTTACTCCTAATGAATTCACTATTGATCAATGCAGTATATTATCCTTGTTTGAATACTGGCTTTAGTATTAATTTACTTCTGCTATCAATTATTTTTTGGATTTAAGTCTACTGATTTACCCTGGAAAAGATGTAACATTTTAATAACCATGAATTATTTTTTTTAAAGAATAATGACTGACTGATTGTAGAGAAGCTATCTGCTGCTCAAGACAGTGGCAGGACAAGAAATTTCACACGTGATCTTCCTTCTGTTCATAGCCTTGAAAGTTTAGGGGAAAAACAAACAAAACCCACATTCAAATATACATCTTAACAAATGAAATGTATTTTGCTTTTCCCCAGTTTTCTTTGTGTTCCAAAGGAGTTAAATTTTTTCATCCAAACTTCATCTATGGAACAAAAAAATATTTCTGGAAAATTTCAGCCATAAAAACATATGTATGAATAATAGCAAACATCCTGTAAGTCTGGTTTCCTGTGGATTTATGTCTTATATTTTACTTTTCTAGGAAGATGCAGGCAGTAACTGATGTTTTGTCTGAAGCTATGGAATTTGTATTGTGGATTTTTGGGCATCCAGTAACTATTGAGTTTATGTTGAAGTTTTTTTCTCATTTGAGATGATAAAAAATTCTTACGAACAAACATACAAACTTAGTAAAAAGCCAACTAGCTAAGTCTAACAACAAAGTATTTGTTTTTCCAGAGTTTAAAAGAACAGTGAACACTCCATCAGTTTGGCTGAAGCTAGCCATTAGGTTCAAATGTCATTGATTATGTAAAGGACCTCAAGAAATTGTTGGTCCCATTGACACTCAGATCAGCAGGGCACGGTTGTGTAACCCTCATCTCTACAGGAGAACAGAAGAAAATATTAAACAGTGATGAAAACCAGTATGCAGTCTAAAGTGTGGTGCATGGTACTGCTGCTATGGTGGCTGGATTCCGATGGTCTTTTACAGTAGATATAGGTAGAACAGCTCCATCAATGTCACAAACCTCAATGTCTAACAGTAACATAAGCGAGAGCAAAATCTTGATCTTAAGGCCAACTTTAAGCTCCCACTAGAAAGTGGGAAAGGACTTCCTTTTGGGATTTTGTTAATTCAGTATCTAATCAGAGTTTGCTAATTCAGCACGATTGTCCATGATGACTCATGGGAAATACAGCATAAGAATATTGATTCAGTTTCAGTCATGTAAAGATGAAAGTACACATACAAACAGATGCAATCTTGTGAAGATCACTGAACTGCTGTGAAACACTAGCAACTGAAAATATTCAAAATTTTTAAATATTCCTTAGGTGGAAAAACTATCTAATAATGTTAGTACTATATGCTCTTGTGAAATATTACCATTGAAACTAATAAATCAAAATCTGGTCCCAGTTTTTGCCCTACAGCACAATTGATTTACAGGTACTGTAAAAGTAATATTACAATTAGAACAGTACAAGAAAGTTCTGGCAGAGCTGTTTACCAATTAATCTAAATGCTTTGTAAAAATAATATTTCTGTTGATCTTGCCATAGTTTCAGGGCTGATATTCTGAAGGAACAACGCAAACTGCTTTGATCTGTTTGGAGAAAAATGTTTGGTTGATTTGGAAGCATCTTTTAATGTAAGCATTGTTACACTGTTGGTCGGTCTTCGAAATCCCCCAGATCTTCTTGAAGCAAAGTTGTCTTGCTCTGCCTGTCTTTCACATCCTGATGCAACTGTGAGGTATCTTGCCTTGGCTGAAGTGCTCTCAACTCATACTTTCTCTTGAATACAGCGGAGTAAGAGCTCTGTGAAAAATACCATCAGCTGCACTTGTAGATAGGAAGGAGTAGGTAATGAAAAACAGCCTTTTGAAGCTCTCTTCTTAGCCTTCCTCTGCCTCTCTTTCCTTCTGTCCTTTTTTGTGTCTACTCTCCCTTCCAGCTGTCTCTCCATCATCGTCTTCAACACCATGTGGACAGGTAACTGCTTGGGGGAAGCTGTTGGTCTGTCTGGGAACATCTGAAACAGACAGATGATACAGCCAAAGGCATCATCTATGTAAGTAAGACTGTGAAAGAAAAGTAAAGGTACTAAGTAGGCAACATAGACTTTATGCCACCTAAATATTCTTGTGTGCAAGAAATATTCCCAAATACCTCTGTATCTCGTTTCTAATAAAGCTTTTGTGGAAAGGAGATAGGGTTGGGTGGGAGATGTCAGCAGAAGGCTAAATGCCAATCTGATACCAAACTCTATACTTCTCAGAGTTCAGGTTTTTTCATCAAATGCTTTTTAGGCAACCCACTCATTCTGCTTAATATTGTCTAAAATATATGTTTTTATTTGAAATCTATTCTGTATCATGTGTTGTTTCTTCAGCACTGCAAGATTTCCAGAGAGAAGAGAAAAAAATTACAACATTCCAGGATTAAGTGGTGTTTGCTTTAATTAAAAATCACTTTTATTCAGATTTGAACAGACTGTGGAAATGGATGACATAAGACAAAGTATTTTAGATTAAACCTAGTAAAAATATTTTGGAAGATTGTCATAACATACTTGTTTTTCTGTCATGAATAATGCAAATTGGACTTCGAGATTAATTGTAGTGTATCTCTATTCAGCTATTATGCCAGTAGGATATTTAAAAAAAAAAAAAAGAAAAAAAGAAAGAAAGAAAAAAAGAAAAGAAAGAAAAAGGAGCAGAAACAGTACACCATAAGGAAATGAGAACTTATTGGTCTCCAGAACTTGAATGCGTATGACTGACCTTGAAAGGGACATCTGAATTTCTTCTACTCTGAGCCCTCTACTCAAAACAGTCAGCTAGGGCAGGCTCATTCCAACTGTATACAGTGAGGTATTTAATACTTTTAAAGGTGAAGACATCACAGCTTTCCATTGTTCAAGCACCCTCACAGCAAAGAAGGATTTTTTTAAGCTTAAATGGAATTTCCTCTATTTCAGTTTGGGTCCATTGACTCCTGTCCTGTCACTGAGAATAGTCTGGCTACCTCTACTTTGCTTACATTTATGAAGCATTTGAACACGTTGATAAGACCTTCTTGAGCCTTCTCTCAGCCTCTCCACATGTGAAAAATTCTGCACCTTCTTAACCCTACTCTTAGACCTTTCCTGGACTTGCTCCAGTACGTGCATTTCTTGTGCTGGTGAGCCCAGAACTAGGCATGATGCTTGAAATGCATCTCATCAGTGCTCAGTAGTGGAAATGGATCTCCCCTGACCTGCTGATGATGTTCCTACTAAAGCAGGAGGCTGTTGGTAATTCTTTCACACAGGCATATTGCTAGCTCATGTTCACCTTAATATTCATGTGGGCCCTAAGATCCTTTCCTGAAGAGCCATTGCCCAGGCAGTCTGCCTTCAAAGCACAAACATGGAATACTGTAGTATATGAGGTTATTACTCTCCATGGCCAGTACTTTCCATTTCCATTCCTGCTTTCTCATTTCTCCAGCCTGTCTTCCCCTCAATGGCAGCACGCCCATCTGGTATACGAACCACTCTTAAAATTTTGTATCCTCTGCAAACTTGCTGATGGTGCACTGTGTTCCCATCATCCAGGTCAGTAATGAATATGTTAAAAAGCACTGTTGTCAGTACTTCCCACTGAGACTGGCTTCCGAGTGGGCTTCGTGCTACTGATCACAACCATTTGAGCTTGTCAGTTCACACAATCCAACTCACTGTTCACTTATCTAGCCTGTACTTCTTTATTTTGCCTATGAGGACATTCTGGAAGACTAAAGTGTCAAAAGCTTTAAATTCAACATGATTGAAAGCCAAGCCTCGATAACATCAATAAGAGCAACACTCACTGTTCTTCATCTGTTCATCAAACCAAACTCTATTGTAGAAGGCTATCAGATTTGTCAGGCATTATTATCCCTTTACAAATCCATACTGACCATTCACAGTCACTTTCTTACCCTTCATATGTTTGGAAATGGTGTGTAGGAGGATTTGCTCCATTACTATCTCAGAGACTAAACTGAGGCTGACAGACATTTGCTTTCTTCCACCTTCTCTCTAGTTGCTACTTGCTGGGGCCTTTCAAATGTTGTCAAAAGTAACCTACAGTTACAAGAGGTCAGGTCCCTCAGCACCTGTGACAGCATCCCATGAGGTCAAATGAGCTTGAGTACGTCTCATATATTTACACATTTCCTAACATTACCATTGAGAGTAAGTCTACTTTGTTCTTCACTTTCCTACAGGCTTCAGGCAGCCAGGATTTCTGAAGGCTGGTCTTATCAGAAAAGCCCGAAGAAAAGGAAGCGCTGGCCTTTTTTATGTCATCATCAGGTCCCCTGTCACTTTCAGCAGCAGGCCTACTCTTTCCCCAGTCATCTTTTTGCTGCTGATATACCCATAGAAATCCTTCTCTGCGCCTTTCATATCCCCTTCAGATTCAATTATAGGTGGGTTTTGGCATTCCTATCCCCATCCTGCATGCTCATCATTCCTGCTGAGTTACCCAGCCTTAACTCCATCTCTTTAATGTTTCCTTTTATGTCTGAGTTTTGCCAGGCACTCTTTGTTCATAATTCAGATAAATTCTGCTACCTTTACCTCACTTCCTTAAATTAGGGATAGGCTGTTCTTGTGTTTGGAGGATGTGATCCTTGGAAATCAATTGACTTTCCTTAATCACTCTCCCTAAAGTACTGTGTCCAGTGGGATTCTTCTAAGCACATCTCTGAACAGGCAAAAGTCTACTCTCCTGAAGTCTGATGTTTCTGCTTTTTACTTTGTTTTCTCCTCTCAGGATCCTCAATACCATAATCTCACAGCCACTGTGGCCAAGACTGTCCTCAGCCTGTACCTCCCTGCTCAGTTCTTCCTTGCGTGTAACCAGAATATCTCTCCTTGTTTGCTCCTGTATCACTGGGCAGTAAATTGTCAACACTGCAGCCCAGAAGCCTCCAAACTGCTTGTGCCCTGCTGTACTCTCTCTTCAGTGGACAATAGAGGCATGACCAGGTACCTGAAGTCCTCAAAGAAAACCAGGGCCTGTGAATGTGGGGCTTTTCCCAGACCTATCTCATTGTGCCTAAGAATTTCTTCTAATGTTTTCGTACATTTCATCTTAATTAGATAAAAAACAAAACAAAACAAAAAACAGGCAAACAGAGATCCAGACTCTTTTTCAATTCCTGTGAATTTGGGGATATACCATAATTTTCCATGGAGGGGTAAGTCAACAGCACCTGTCTTATTCCTCCACTGAAATATAACAGAACTTCTCTGTAGCTTCCCTTCCAAGGTTTGGCAGACTTGAAGGGTCAAACTCCTTAGTTTATGCACCGTTTTCTGTGACACATGTGGTTTTTTTTCTCTCCACTCATTAAAAGATCAGGAGTATAAGATTCCTTTTTCATGATTTCCACATGGATGTAGCAATTTTTCATTTGAAGATGAGAAGTGGAAAGTAAATAAAATTGCATTTTCTGCTTTCTGACAGGTAATAACTGTTGCATTCCAAAGGACTAGGAATCATCAGGGTAAAATTTGCTTCATTCAAGATGAGGGAATGTTCACTGAAACATGATTAAATAACTAGAGATTTTTAAGTTCCCTAACTGAAAGCCATTGGCCAGTTTGAACAGAATCTGAGAAATAAAAACGCCAATCAGATTTTCTCTTTCAAAAATACTTAAACTGACAACATTTTAACAGTATTTTNCAACCCATTGTACCTTTTGGGGGGAAGCAAAAAAAAAAAAAAAAAAAAAAAAAAAAAAAAAAAAAAGCTGTGTATCTTTGTTAAGATGCCAGATACTGATAATACTCAACAAATAGCTTGATTAGCAAGCAGGATATCTAGTAGTTGCCCAGCTTCTGATCTCTGCATATCAGCTCTGTGGCACAAAAATTTATACCAATACTTCTGAAGAGAACTGGGAGAACTGAGAACTGGTGTAAGCTATATTAGGTTTAGACCTACATATTTTAGAAGCACAGTAAATTGAAAGCAGTTTCAAGCAAGTAGGATGAAGAACAAGTTTTCAATTAGACTTTTTGTTTGTTTTCTTCATTCTTTCTTTATCTAATGACCTCTGTGATTTATGGACTTGCAAAGCATTATAACACTACAGAAAACTCATGTTCAAGCTGGAAATTTTTTCATTTAAAGTTTGAAATAAATAAATCATTTATCAGTCCAGAACTATTTTCAGAACTACATGTAATGAGTTACATGTGTAGTCATGGGCAACCAACTCATGGCTGCTTTTAGTTCTGTATTTCTCAATTGTGTAAATCATTTTGTAGCCTCTTTTGTGTAACATATAAAGAACTTTATGTTGTTTATGACGGACTAAAGCAGGTGTGTCTAACCTGCTGCCTCTGGGCTGCATGCAGCCCTGGAGAGCTAGCAGTGCAGCGCCACAAGATTATAGACTTCTAACATCATTATGTTATTTTTCTTGATATTTTTCATGAGTTGAGTGTGCATAGCTCAAGCGTGGACAGTGCTGTGGAGGGGAAGGAGCAGTGCAGTGCTAACATCTCCTCTTGCATCCACCACACACTCAGTTGAATCAAAGCCCATCCGTGCTACATGTTACATGCGCTTGTGCTGCTTGGCAAGTAAAAAAAAATATTGCCAATAATAATATTTCAACCTGACTACATGTCAATCTACTCACATGCCTGTGGCACCCTGGCAATGAATGGCAAAATAGAGAGACCTGTAAAATTAATAGATGATGCACTTGCTTCCGGCAACTCATGTTTGGTGAAATAATGCATTGTACATCAAGAAAATTTATACATAAAAGTTTTAAAAATGGGTAACATTGTACCTCTTTTCATCAAAGGTGTGAATTTCATAAAGCCCAGGGGACTGACTCATAACCAATTCCAGGAGTTCGTTATAAGTGTGCGTGCTGATTATAGGAACATCATTTGCTTTTCTGAAGTCAGGTGGCTAAGTCAGGGTAAAATGCTAAAAAGATTTTATGATTTGCAAAACGAAATCAAATCATTTATGGAATCAAAAGGAAAATCTGTGTCAGAACTTGAAGATGAAAAATGGCTCAGAGATTTAGCAATTTTGGTGAATTTGACCATTCATTTAAATGAGTTAAATGTGTCTTCAAGGTGGAAATCAACTAATTTGTGCTATGTTTCAAACCGAAACAGTGTTCAAAATGAAACTTAAATTATGGCAAGCTCAAGTTATGGCAAATGATTTTATTCATTTTGATATATTGTCTAAATGCAGCCATGTGAACTGTGAACAATAAGCAGCCTTGCTTTCTGTTTTGATAAAAGAATTAGAGGATAGGTTTTAAGATTTCCAAAAAAAACATTAATTTTTTGGTATATTTGTCACTCCATTTTCAGTCAACATAAATGCATTACCTGAGAATTTTCAAAAAGAATGTATAAAGTTGCATTCAGATATTCAATTCAAAGGAAAATTTGATCATCTCACTTTACTAGACTTATATAAGACCTATCTTACCAGAAAAAAGTATCCCTTGCTTCACAGTCACGCCTTATGCATGTCATCTCTTTTAGACAGTAGGTACATTTATGAACAACTATTTTCAAGGATGAAGTGCGAGAAGAGTAAAATTAGATCAAAAATCTCTGATGAGCACCTTGAGAACTCACTAAGAATTGCAACCGCTTCCATTGAACCAGACTAATGCATTAGTTTCACAAAAATAAGGTCAAAGATCCCACTAGTTCTATGTTTTTGTTGACTTCCCTTTTTTAATGTTTTAATAATATAGTGCAGGTTGCTAATGATGAGAATATTTGTTATCAAATTATGTTTATGGAAAGATATGATGATCTTGACAATTTCTCTGTGTCTCTAAAATAATTCCATCAAGCCAGGCAAATTTAGAACTTTTAGTAAGAAGAATGGTGTAGGCATTGAATTACCTACTCCGTCCATTCCTTTTAGTCTAACAGTGGGGACATGATTTGAAACTTTGCTTTCCTCTGACTTTTTCAAATAAAGTAAATAGAGGTGTTTAGTCCTGGTGCCTTTTAATTCCAAACGAAAAATATTAGCTTTACTTCAGAAAAAATCTCTCTCTAATCTTGTACAATCAAGTTCATCAAAAGATAATAAAGGAGTAAAAGAGAATTTAAATTGTGAGAAAAGGAGAGAGACCAGAAGAACTCTCTAGATCTGCTGTCGGTTTCTACGGCCATTAGATCAGATGTCCCAGGAATTAATCAGCTCTTAGCTGTGCTCAAGTAAATGGCAAAACTCCTCTTCATAATGAAGGAAGCTGGGAAGCCCTGGCAGACTCTTCAAGAGAACAGATTAGTTTTTATTTTATTATTATTATTCATTTGGTAGTTTAAAGAGAGAAGTATTGCACTTGTGCAAAAATCTCAAAATCTTCTAAACTTACATATATGAGGCCAATTGAAAGAAATTCTGGAGCAGGCTATGTGTGGCTATCATTCCTTTTGGGTTGTTAGAAAACTGGATAATTTTAAACAGTGATATTTTTAAACTAGGAAATATCAGAACCTGAAGAAACAGGTTTTTTTTTTTATGTCTCTGTGTCATAATATTTAGATGGGAAATGATAAGTTTTTGCTTTTCCTTATTTATTTATTTGTCTTGTGAAGAACTAGGAGAGCAAATAAAATATTGGGAAATATGAGGGCTTTGTTTTTAAAAATCAAGATTTTTCGTGTTTAATGGTAAATGAAGTAGTTTTGAAACAGTAGCATTGTGGACAAAATTGTGAAAAGCGAGAGAGTAACAGTTCACTTCTGCACTCCTTGTCAGAGCAATAAGAAGCTGCAAAAGTCCCTGGATTAGAAAGATCTCTGAAAGATTACAATCTACCTCCAAGTCCTGAGAGTTCAAAAAACCTCACTTAACTTAACTTAAGAGGTGTAACCTCTTCTTTTCTCTAGAATTCCGCACATGATCATTGTGCTCCATATTAGCAACTGTGACACTGCAGCAGCAGGCAGCCATCACACCGCATAACTGAGCACACTATTTTTCCTTGGTTCTTCAACTGGAGAACTTGAAGTGCCTTCAGACGTTATGTGGTAGTGTGCAAGCATTTCAGGGATCAGCTAGCGCCCAGAGTAAGCTGCTGCACAGCAGTCACTAATGTGATATTTAAAACCACAACTCACAAAGCAAGTGAGAGAATGGCTACAAGCAAGTATAGCACTACATTTCTATGTACACCACTTGGAAGTCACATTTGGAAATCTCTTTGAGCAAAACTTTACTGACAGATCATTCAGCAATTCAAATTTTGTAAAGGTCAGACATGAGCAGGTGACCATGTTTCTTTCTTTCCTATCATTTCAATTTTTATAATTTTTGATGAGGTTTAGAAAAACCGAAATCAGCTGCGGAGAAATTCAATATCAGATGTAAGCTTAGGGTACACGATAGTGCACCTACTCTGTGGAGAAGATTTAGAACAAGGGAAACTTGTCAGGTGAGATTTGAGACTGATTATATCTGAGTGTTTTAGTAGACAGAAGTCAATTAAATCTGTCAATGTGATACCAAAGAATTTGTGAGAGATGCATGGTTAGTTTTGATGTGCAAAACACGGAAGAGAGGAACAGAGGAAATAACAGTAGTTGGTTTTTTTGGCTCATGAAGAAGGTCTCTTGTTAGTGCCAAATAGCAGCATTTATTTACAACATGCCCAAATTAGGTAGTTGATCTGATTCATGCAGCTGAAAAGTAACCTGCTAATTTTTGGAATGGGAAGGTTTAAGTGGTGATTGATCTGTAACTGATACTTTATTTTGCAAGGGTAGCAGAGTCACTACGAAGTAATCAGGTATTACAGGATCAAAATAAACAGAATTACGGAAGATGCCAAATTGTTTCTTGACAAAGCAATGAAAATCTGCCAAGCAAACCACATCAGCAGTTCTGAGTGAAGCTTACAAGGATGGAAGAAGCATCATGTTATAGGGTATTGCCTTGGAGCATTTCTCTTTTTCTGGCAAGCCGTTGGACTGATTTGACTAGAAGATATCCACAGCCATTCAAATGAACCAGCAAGCTGCCCACAGAAGGAGGTCCAGCAGAGAACAACTGGAGAGCAACAAGAGGCAGGATTTGCGAATTTTGAAGGTATTAGAAAGGCAGATACACAAATAACTGCAATAACTGCAAAATGAAGGGGGAGGGCTGTGCTTCTGCATCAGCATAAGTTTCCTCTTGTATATATAGCTGAGCAAGCAACATTGGCTTAAAACACATATTAATGTGTGGGTGAGAGTTTTGTGCAAGAATCAAAGTGTCTAAGCAGGAGTATGCATACTGGCCCATGACAAGATGCAAGGAAAACTTGAATTGAGAATGTCCAAGAGCAAGCCTGGTTATGATCATTTGTCCAAATAACACCCACTCCCATATGTACATCTACATCCAACCCTCCTTTTGTCAAAGATTTCACTGTATAACACTCAACTCTTTTCTGACTTCCATTTTCTAGGGATGAAATGACCAAAAATGCCCATTCCCAAGGATAGTGGAAGATAGCCTTCCCAGAGATTCTTCTGTCTAAAGGTAATTGTCTGGCATTGTATTTTCTCTAAAATATCTGTTCTTTCTAGGGAGGAGGAAAGACAGATATTGTTTTTGAATGAGTTAGAGAAAATACAGAGAAGCGTGGTGCTTCATTAGCAGTTTAGTGCATAATTGTTAAATTTTAAAATGTCCCACGTTTTAGATGCTACTTTAGTAAAATGGCAAAATAATTATTATGTTAAGTCAAAATTTACTATTACAATATATTTACTTATTTTTTGTGATTCCAGAATCCTTTCCTTCCTTTTCTTATCAACAAACAATGTATCTCTTAAGATGTTCTGTGTTTGATGTGCCAGACAACTCCATTGCTAAAGTGATTCATTTTTTTCTTTATAGATATTTGATTTTCTTAACGTTTCTTACTAATTTAATAACAATACGAAATAAACAGTGTACAGTACTTTCTTGTTGTACTAGACAGTTTTCAGTGTGGTGTTCTAAAGTTTATGGATCATTAAAAATATTGCATTATTTATGTGACTGTATAATAAAATCCCACTTACTGTGCACTTGTGGTACTGTGCTGAATTGAAACGTTAAACATAATAACCCATTCACTCACCAGGAAGGGTCAGTATTCTTACACTTAACATTCTACAGTACCTTATTGCTCTGTGTGATTAAAGAACTGTTAATTTTCTATTGTCTCTACTGCCTCTGGCTTGGAAGATTAATCTCTTTATTAACTTTCTAAAAATAACTTTCCATTACAGAAAGCATGGTACTTTATTAGAAAGATGCCTGCTTGTGCATATAACATCTTATCACATTTCAGTTCAAGATATTGAGTTAATCTACATGCAACATAATATGATTTGAAAGGTTCTCAACCTGGAAGCTGATGGATCACATTAGAAATATTCAAGGAATAGAAGGAAGGGAATTCAGATGGACAAATCAGTGTTACTGGCATGTCAGAGCTGTAGTTTTGATGTATTTCGTTTGTGAGAGAATGGGTACAAGCAAGTATACCACTGCACTCCTATATATACCACTTGGAAGACACATTTGGAAATCTCTTTGAGCAAAAATACCTATTTCTAGCATTATCCCTTTGTTGTGGCAGCTGATGGACTGATACAAATAAAGACTCAGCAGTGCAAGTTGTGCAGGTACAGCAAAGAGTCCAAAGAAATTGAAGAAGACATAGCAGAGATGGGGATGGAGAGGGAAGGAGCAAAAAACACAGAAGGTCAGGATCAACCTACCAAAAAGGCGAACTTTTATCTTAGTTTAGGATTTGGAAATTAATTGGTTTCCTCAAAAGATTTGTGTGAGTAAATCAGTAAGTTCGTTGTCTTTGAGAACTGTCTTTGTCTTCATGATTCTGTTGTTTGATTCTGTCATGAATTTTCATTGATGTTTCACTACAACACATTGAAAGGCATCTAGAATCTGTAGAGAGGCAGTATTTCTGTGAAAGTGTGCCCACTATAAAGTTCTACTTATGTTTTTAAGATCCCACAATTTGCCTAGGATTTACCAGCAAACTCAAGAGTAAAGCAAATGAGAAGACAATAGGTCTCTGAAATACTCATATATACTTTAAAAAAATACTAAGTAACTTCTAATAAAAATAATCTTTGATTGTTTAATAATAATTAGGAATAATTAGTACGTGAATGCTGTGTAAAGACGACATTAGAATACTTTTTGGTATAATTCTAAATGAAAGCTATTACCTAGAAGCACTGAGGGCTGTCTTCATTGTTGTGTTCTTGCTTTAGAAATTGTTCATACAGTGTACTCAGAAAGAGAGCTTCAGTCATGCTTGCTCGTCTATTTGCTATAGAAAACTTGAACCTCTCATTCTTGAGTCTGCATTCATGTAATTTAACTGTAAGTGCACTGCTATCACATGTCAATAAATATTTTCCCCCTGCCATTATCAGTCTTATGTACACACAAAAATCTGTACTTTCCTTCTGTTTTAGCAGTTGGGTTTAAATATAGCTTGTTTTAATTACGAATTTTTGCTATCACATTCTTATGTTCTAAAAACTCTTTTGGAAATTCTTACAGCCATAAGTTGCAGATAAAGTCTTCAGTCCCTGTATAAATAAAAGCATGTAATGCCATTCAGAAAAAGATCAATCTCTTACTTTTGTTTTGCATTTTCCTAGAAAAGACATCAATATAAATCCCTTATTCCCTTTTTTCCCTCCATAAATGTACTTCTGGAAGGTGATTTATGACAACACTATGTCCTGAAGTTCTCACATTTAAGTGGCAACAGTCCTGGGTTAGTTCTCAAGATACTGTGACTTCCTTTCCTTAGGTCTAACAAACCTCATCTCAGCTACTGAAGGTCTTGATATAAAGTGTCTCCGTGAACTCGAAGGGATGAAGGAGGTGATGAGAGGCAGACAATAAGTAAGGAGAACCTATTTGTTTGGATATCCCACTAACAAAAACAGTGCTTATTCTATCACAGCACATAAGCATTAGGCATTCACATCTGGAGGAAAGGTTGACCCAAGGAAGAGGTCCTTCAATAGTGCCTTTTTACTTTCCAGATTTCCTTGACATATTATGAATGGCAAAAATACAGATCTAAAAATACAAACATGAGCCATGCCTAGCTCTATTGCACATAATCTTCTTGTCATGTTGGACATGTGTGCTGTACAATGTTTCTGTTGTTTCAAAGGTGAAAAATGGAACTCCACTGTTTTTTCTAAGTGTGATTGTATAATTATCTGAATCCCCAAATATTTCTGTGCCTCTGAACAGCAATTTCTTTTGTCCTCAGATTCAGTGACAATATGAGTTCTTTCATACGACCCACTAAGGTGCCTGGGACTGGCTCCCAGAGCTGACATTACCAATTGGCATCAGCCTGTAAGTCAAGCAGGTCTAAAACGTGTTGAAAGGATGGTGCCTTCACCAGAGCCTGTTGTTCTCTTTAGAACGAGGGATTTAAGAAAATACAGATTCTGAGGAAAGCCAAAGAATCCCCAAGAAGAAGGAGAGGCCAGAGATGTTCTGAAGACAGACTGCGCATTTGAAACTAATAAAAAGTTTAGATTCCCTATTGAGGAATTTCACTCTTCATCAAAATCCCTTTCAGGGATTTCAGTCCAGTAACTTAAGGATTAGAAAGCACAGCTATTTCTTGTTTTTCTTCTTTTATTCTGTCATTCTTTTTTCTCTTTTTTTTTTTCTCCTTTATTTTTTCTTCTCTCTCTCTCCCATCTAAAGTGACATGCAGTTGGAAAAGTATGTTGTGGTGTACAGATAAATACTTAGCAATTTCTGAGACAGCAGATGCCTGGCAAAGCATCTGTCGCTTTATCCCTCAAAACTTGCTTGGAGAGTGTCTTGCCACCAGTGATAGCTGACTGTAGAATCAACAGCAGTCGGTAGGGGCTGGTAAAGAGACATCACAGATTAGTACATATCGTGTGATTTGTCACCATTTGCAAACCCCACAAATTCACGTTTAGCATTTCATATTTACCTGTCCATACCCTGAATGTCCTTTCTAACTTGTTACCTACCAGTCTGAATGGAGCCTTACTTGTTTTTCTCTGAGAATATACAAATGCAAAACAGGCTATAAAGATTTTCTACAGTGCAACTATTAAATGTGGACAAGGTGAAAACTGGAGTTCTTGCGATGCTAATGCAGCTGCTCAGCATCCAGATTTCATGAAGCTCTGGTGTTGCAGATACACAGCCTGGAGCCTTGCCCCAACATTTGTGTGCCACATCAAGAAGAGAAAATCTCTGAATTGTGCAGCTAGGGGTTGCCTCTGACAACTGAAGCCCTGGGGTTTATTTTTCTGGCTTTTTATGAACTTGTAGCTTGTCTGCCCCTCAGCTGTGTGCCCACCTGGCTGTGTCCTGGCCCTGCAGCAAGGCATGTCCTGCCATGCTGCAGATGCATGAGCAGCAAGGGCCACACAGCAAAGTGAGGGCCAGGCTGGTCCTGTGTTCTGTGGCTACTTAACTCCAGGTCAAGTGCAAGGGATGTGACAATGTAGAATAATGTGGAGGGCATTTTTTTAGAACAATCCCTGTTTCCCCCACCTCTGGCCAGTATTTAGCCCACTGAGAGTGCAAATCAGAAATCCTGTGTTGGAGCAGAAGCTAAGACTGCTACGGAAAACTCACTGCAGGAAAATAGACTCTCCATCTTAGGGGGGATGAAGAAGTCCTAAACACATTCAGAGGAGATTAGATTTTTTGTGGATGTTCAGGATGGTGCTTGGCTCAGGCCTGAGGTTTTATCTTCCTTCAAATCATGCCTCTGTTGTAAGTATAATACAGGACATGAAAGCAGAACAGGAACTAATTTATGTCTGGCTTCTAATCTCAGTATTAAAGAATACTTTCACTGCAAAATATAAGCCACCCTGGGTCAGATGGAGACCGTCCAAGAGTTTTAGACCTATGTGCTTAATTCCTATTACTCTTGGAATCTATTACAAGAAAGGCAGGATATAAACCTATGTTTATTAAGGCACTATCTGGATGCATTCTGCACCTCTATAGGCCTGAGGCAGCATGTTGCTACAAACATGACAAGTGACTTCACTGAAGCACAGAGTAAAATCTTGGTTGTAAGAATTGCCTGAAGAGCATTTGATTGCATTGGCCCCAAATTTATTTAATGCATACTTGCATCCATAACTTGAGAAGTTGGAACCTCTTTAGCTCAGGGAGTAACTTAGCTCTCCATGACTGGGATGGATCCAACCTCTTTTAGAAAGGAAAGTATTGACATTTTGGTTTTATTTCCTGTAACTGACAAAGATGAATTCTTGCTTCTGTGTTTGGAATAAGATTTACAGGTATTTGAGCACAACTGTCCTGTACAGTTCTTGATAAGCCTGTATTACTGGCAACAACAGACACAGCAAATAGATCTGTTAAAATCTGAACAAAGCAGAGGGCCATCTGCAATTATAAAGATAGTTACCATGAGCTTATGTGAGCCCTAAATTAATTGTTTTTAAATGCTAGGTGTCTGTTTCAGCTATACAAATAGTCGTACTTTCACTCATGCAGATTTTTTCTCTAAAATGGATATGAAGGTGCTAACAGTGCATCTGTACCGATATCTATAACCATTCCTGAGGGGATGCCTATGTGTGTGGCACTGGGTGTCACAAAAAGTGCAGTACAGGCACAAGAACTATGGAAACAGCTACCATGTTCTAGGAAAATCTATAGCAGAATTTTCATAGAGTTGTGTTATCTTTTAATGGAGCCACTTTACAGTAAGAAAACTGGCAGGAAAAGGGATACAATAGGTGTTTCTAAGTACTTCTATTGGTTCTACAGCTGTCTTTAAGACCTTTTACTTCTGTCCTGACTGGAGCAAATGCAGATCCATGGCCTTGCCTGTGGATGCTACTGCTGAAGGTGGGCAATGCGCAGACGGCCTCACTGCAGCTGCTAGCGGGGCTCAGGCCTCGCTTCCAGACACTTGCATGCTGCTGAACTGCTAGAGATTAACAATTGTGTCTCCCTTCTCACCCATAGCTCTCCGACAGCAAAAGGCTCTCCCTGCCTTACGTGCTTGTTTCATTCTCAGATGACTACTTTGTACCTGGGTCTTGATGTTCTTTAGAGGTGAACTATGACCACAATAACTTATTTCGGAGATTAAATCAAAGACCAGAGCTACATCTGCTTTTCCAAAGGAAGTTATATAAGCAGGATATTCAAGTCCCTTTTTTTTTTTTTCAGAGAAAAGTTGCAATCTTTCACCCAAAGCTCCACTCTTAAGCTTGCCTGAATCATGGCAACTCTCAGCCAGTTCTGCTGTATGGAAAGCAAAGTGGACTGGATTTACCATGACACTAAACCTTCTTTAAAGCATCTGTTTTATTATTGATAAACTTTTAATAGCATCTCTCCTATTGTTTTACAGACTGACTACGACTTAAGTTATTGCTCAGACATTAGAAGCTTGCCTTTTAAATTTTTAACAAGAATAAAAATGTTACAGAGCATGGACTTTGTTGAACTGTCTGGATCTTACGTGAAAACAAGCTAATATCTTTTCACACATTGGTATAAATGTTTTATTGGAAGTCGCAGATGCTTCTGTTTTGTATTTTTGTGACAACTGTTCTGTAAGTAAGCGCTCTAAAGGCCAGATAAATGATCTTTTAGAGGTTTCCAAGAAACAGAGACCAACCTTTCACACAGGCGAAAGAGACTGGGAAAATAAAAAGTGCAGATGAATTCATTTGCAGATAGACACACACACATACAAAAAATGAAAACAAGCAATAAACAATTGAGGGAAGTAGAAAGAAAAGGCGGAACAAGAAAGCAAAGTAACCTCTAGGGCTTGAAATTCTGTCTTCCATTGTTTTGTGCAGAAAACTGTAATGAATTGCTGGAGTAAAAATTGACAAAAAATTCTGGTGGGAGGTTCAGCTGTTTGGGATCTCTAGGATTTCTTGACTGGACTCATCACTGGGCTGTGACTGAAATGTAAAGTGGAAAGGAGATTACCTTGCAGTGTGATTTTGACTTATAGCTCATTTATACTGTGCTAGAGTTTTGCAGTTGAAAAAATTTTCCCTGTTTCAACTTCATCTGTTAAATCCCATAAGTGAAAAGAATTTGACTTGGCAGAACAGTGACTTTGAGTCATGCAAGTGGCCACAGAATCAAAGACCTTTTTGAAAATGTAAATCCCTTAAAACATTGTAAGTGCCAGGTACACATTATAGTTTAGGAAAATTCCTTGTGCTGATTTTCTTCCAAATAAGGAGTAATGATTTTCTAAAGCTTTAAATAAAATGTTATGCAACTTCTCTTTTCCTCCTTAGAGAAACAATAGAAATCTACAGCTTTGAGCATACGATATCATGCTGAGAATTTCTGATCTTGCCCTCCTTTCAGTTCATTCTCCTGGAGTGGTGACACGGAACTGCAGGCTACTTCATGTCACAGAGAGGTCTAACATCATTGGCTTGGAGGAATGTGCAACCTCTCAGCTACTGTTGGCATTTGAGGGAAAATACTGACTGCTTCTCCAGGTCTCCTAGCTGAATCTGGAGGATCCCAGCTGTCCAGATCTGGGACTTTCTGGATGTGCTGTGTCTCAGGTTTCCTTTGCAGACACCCAAACACCCAGATCAGAGGGCATGACGGGTGCTCTCCAGAGTCTGGAACACACATGCCAGCAGAGGAACTGGGAAGTATGCCCACGGTTCTTGAGCAAGAGGTGGCTTAAAGGCTCTAATATTTTCCTACAGGATTGCACAAAATGTCATGTGTGTGAGTCAGAGGTTCCTGATCAACCTGTAATACAGAAATATCACTTATCCTTTAATATCCCATTGTAAAAAGTTAATTTATGCACCCATGACTATCCCATAATTATAGATACAAGTCTACATCGGACCTTACATGTTAGTGTAATTACTGACTAGAGAAATACAGCAAGAAAAAGATAAATGTTCTGCATTTTGTCAATCAGTTTTTTCTCTGATCAGCCAGTGATTCAGTGGGTTGCTTTAGTACATTTATCCCTTAGCAATAATGAAACAAGTTTATTTCATTCAGAAGTTAGAATCTCGGTCCCAATCAGAACATAGGGTGAATTTGAAAAAAAAGGCAAAGTATGGCGAGAGAAATAGTACATTTGACTATTGCAGTGAAACACGGTTACTAACAGGAAGTAGTCCTTCCTTCCTTCCTTCCTT
>WBMW01005734.1:51117-64900 GCA_013396635.1 Penelope pileata | reverse complement strand
TATGATTCTATGATTCTAAGCTCTTCTTGTCATCTTCTTCTTGAGCTCTATTAACAAACCCAGACACAGAGAAAGATCCTTAATAACTAAAGTGTTTGGAATCTACGTGTTCGTCCAGAGCTGTGCAGGCTTGCTGGAACGTAAAAGGAAGAGTCAAACCTAAAATTGGTTTGGAAGTGCTTACTGAAATAAAGAGGCATTCTGAAGTTCTTGAATGTCAAAGTATCTTCTGTTCTTGTAATCTGACGGCAAGAGGAATTTCAGAATCATCAATCAATATGATTCTTTCAGACAAGATGGTGTAAGGTCATGGAAGGAGAAGAAAGGACATCGTCCCTCTGCAAGCTATATACATTGCTAATTGCAGTGTAGAAAGGAAAGCAAATAGAATAAGACCATTTATTTGACCTTCCACTGCTCGTTGTCTCCGCATCTCTGGTGAGCTATGTTTAAGTGTGATGTGTATATATGTATGTATATGATGTGTATATATATGTATATGTGTGATGTGTATATATATGTATATGATGTGTATATATGTATGTATATATATATCTTTGAGTGTGTGTTTTCTTTCTAACATCAGAACTTGCAAATCCCAGCCAGGTGAGTCAGATTGAGATGTTAGTTGATGTCTTTCTCTGGGCAGTCCTAATCACTGAGGTTTGATGCCTAATGCGATAAACATCTATCTAATATTTGCTCTTATCATAGCACCACCTGCTCTCTTTCTGTTAGAGGAGGATATGGTGCCTGTCAGCTTGAAAGAGAAGCCTTCCCAAGCCTTTATGCTCTGGGAAACTCTGAGTGCCATCTTTGAATAACACCCTCTAATGGACGCCCTCTAATGCAGACCTTGTTTAGATGATGGCTACTCAGACCTGTCATTTAATTTAGATCCTGCTAAGGCCTGTTGGTATTTGATGGTTAATCTTATTTTTGTCACAGTCTCTGACGGAAAGAATAGAAAGTTGCTGCTTTATCATCCTACTGAAAGGTATTCGAAAGACTGTGTATGTGAAAGGAATAGAAGCGTTCAGGGCCAGGCTAGATGGGGATTTGAGCAACCTAGTCTAATGGAAGCGCTCCCAGCTAATGATGGGGGTGCTGGAAACAGATCATCTTTAATGTCCTTTCCAACACAAACTTTTCTATGATTCTATAATTCTTTGATTTTTGAAACTCATGTACTGTTACAACGAACATGAAAAAGGTAGAAAGGAACACTCCTACACTGCTATTCTTTGCATGAACTCACAGGTTCCCATGAGATCAGATTACCAATTCAACAGTTCAGATGCAAATGCTGCTGTCATCTCACTGTGACAGTCACAGGGTCCAGGCGCTTGAGTCAAGCCCAGAAAGAACCTTAGCGGGAGACTGAGTGAGTAAGAGGTAAAATGCTAAATCTTACAGCCTGCCTGTCTAAAGCAGAAACAAAAGGCTGCGTATATACATTTATATGCAGGCCTGCTTGTTTAAAGACCAGAGAGAGAAGCCTTTTTTAAATCATCTGAGGGCAGTGAGGTAGGTGACAGGGCAGTGAAGTAGGTGACATCGCACTCATGGAGCTGCTTAGCCACGACAAAGCTTCTGAGTGTTAACATTGAATCACTTGTTCTGTGTTTCACTAGGAGGCTGAGAATTGCCCTGCTGCTTAGTCACTTGGAATGCTAATGGGTTCTCTGGAACTGTTTCCAGGTGCAGACCTGTTTCCAGTCTGTTGAAAAGTTTCTCTAAAATTAGTTCTGTACATGGTTAGAGTAGGGTGAGTATTTATCACATAGCAAGTGGATGTAAAGAGTCACAGAAGCCTGTTCTAAATCACATTTATCAGGTACCTCTGCCCTATCTACCTTTGCCCTGTAATATCTTTCCACCAAATCTGTTCTCATATCCTAAATCTCAAAAGTGCAAAGACAGAAGGTCTCAGCTTTCTGGTGGAACAGGAATATGCAGAAAGTTCTTCTGTGTTCAGCTGTTTCCTTAGAAGAAATCATGGAAAACTATCTCAGTCCTACCTACTGATATTTCAAATTTATTCAATTAAAAATTTCTGCTATGAATTATAAAGAAGACTCTCAGGATAACCTTTATAAAGGTGCCCAAGTCACACAAGACCATTTCAGGATTTTTGTGAACTATTAATGTCTGGGCATAGGCAGATGCACCTAATGCTTCTAATTTGATTAAATATTAATGATGTTAGGAAGTAGGATTCTAGTGTTGCATTGATGCAGTGCAAGATATGAAAGGTAGAACCATAAAACTGAACATTACTCAAAAAGTGGCAGGATTTTCTAATATCATATGCAAATGTTGGAGCAAAGATAATTCTCTGTTCAGCACTGTCACTTGGCATGTAGAAGAACCAGAACTTGCCAGGGTGTTTGTGCTGCTGAGCTGTGTTGTGCTCTATAGACAAGTTTATGTTACTTAAGTCCTCTTAGAGATATGAAGCACTAATTCTGATGTATAAAGGGGTTGTAAAGAAACTGAATTGTTTTCTGCAGGTGTTGTAGGATCTAATGAATTATGATGTAAACAAGGGATGAAAATTTGAATTGAATAAATTATTTATAGTGTGGAAAAAATTCATCCATTCCTATCTTATATTAACAAACTCGGAGGGCTACTTTCTGTTATCACCTTTACTCAGAATCGCCACATTCCTACTTTGTATTGCCATCTAACTTTTCAGGCTAACTAACAATCACAGAGCCCAGCTGATCTCAGCTGCCAATGGAGAGAAGATGTGGGTCATGCCTTTACCAGCAGAAGGACAGGAACACATAGCTAGTAACAAACAGTATATTCAGGGTAGGAATAAACCTAGAACCCTACTGCTTTGTCAAGTGCCCCCGGCTTTCACCTTAGGGCAATGAAGACGTCAAGATGGTCAAGTATTTTTAGAGGTCTAAAATAAATTGTAGAAATGGTAAAACAATTTTTTTGGTCACTTTTCGAAACATGATATCAGTATTTTCTTTGAGCCTGCTGCTGGTAATTCTCTTGATCTAATTGCTGCTGCATCTTCAAGTCTTTCTCTTTCCAGCACGCTGATCTTTCCTTTGGGTCAACAGATACTCTTTTCCCCCTCTAATTTAGGCTTATTTCTTTCAGTCATGTCACATCAACCCTGGTCCTGCCTCCCCCTTGACTGCTGGCAGAACCATAGCACACCGTAAACTCAGTTTCTCACTTTCTCTTTCATAAGGAGGGTCACTTCTATGACCACTGTTACTACTTCTCAGGAGAATGAGGTAAGAATTCTTTCCTCCATAAAAATCTGAAAGATATCTTTGTATGTATGTCATCTAATTTCTTCAACTTACAAATTCCTTCTTGCTATTGGAGAAACACTTTGCTGCTGCAACAGACAAAATTAGTGAGAGATTAGAATAATGCTTACTTTATAATAAAGCTAATTTTCTTCTGTAAAGACCAAAATAATGTAAAAAACCGGGATTTCTTTTTTGAATGTTTATTTAGTTTCTATTAAACAGTAATAAAGTATTTAGAATGCTGTAGAAGCTAGATTGCTATTTTGATGTGCTATGTAGTGCGTTAATACTAAAAAAATTCGCAACATGAAGGTTTTAATCAACAAAGAGAAAACAGATACAGTATGAAAGGAAGACTTCTCTTTTGCAAGAAGCCATGCACACAAGAACACATTTAAGGCATTTTATTGTTGCACCAAATCATAAACACAGTAATAATACAGCAAACCCACTATGAGCAGAAGTCTCCTGCTTGAGTTTACAGCCAATGTAATGGATCAGACTTTCTCTCAATCTCAAGGTTTCCTAAAATGAGCATGACATTATTTCTTGACTAAAATTTTATCTTGCTGCTTTTAAATCAACAGCAAATTCTCTTTCACTTAGGCAGTGCAAATATCATGCTTTCTTTTCCTAATTAAATTAGTAATAAGTGCCAGAGTAGCACAATCTGACCCACATGTGTAAAGTGAATGCATATGGGCTTTGCACTGATAAATTAATTGGAAAAATGATTAACAGGGAAAATGTACTTGCCATACCTACATCACTCCTGCATTATGTTAATACTTAATATTACAGCAGCAGCAGAAAGCTTAACTATTTTACTTACATCACCCCTGCATTATGCTAATACTTCATGCTAGAGCAACATCAATCTGATGATGCATTAACATACTCCATCACTGAAGTGATGTACAGTAGCACTGATGATATGCCTGTTTAAATCATTGTCAAAGTGATATTGCTGTAATACTACTATGTTGATGGTTTGATATAGTATATTGTTGTAGAAACACCACGCTGGTTACATACCAATGTAATATATCATTATTTTCATGTCACTGTGAGGATGTTGTTAAATAATCTATAGAAGAGGAAGAAAATCTGATAGAAAGAATCTTGTAGAGAAATAGAACTTCTCTAGATATGCAGTATAATTTTAGCTGCTTATTTAAATACAGAGAGTTTAAGAAAAACAAGAACATAATTTGTACCATAGTCACGGATAGAGTGATGTCAGTTTAGAGTTCCTACATTTTTTTTGATATAAATCAGTAAGAAATTAGAGAAGTGGTGTGCAGAAGTAAACAGCTCTGAGATAGTCGTGACTGCTTTTGTTGGTTTACATTTTAATTGTTCCACAAAAGCCTAACAGGGGAATTTAAAGCATATGAGCCATATTAATAGACACTGAGATATTTAAAGAATGACACTCAAAGACATCTAAATGCATTGTCTCTTCGGAAAATATAGAGCACATGCCTTTTAGATAACTTTGGTATACAAGTGGGTAGCTGAAGAGTAGCAAGAGACATTTCTCCTCATCCCAACATCCATTTCCTGACAAAATCCAAGGACTTCATATTCTATGACAAAGGAAGTACAAAGACCTTGAATATCCTTTCTTCAGATGAGATGCACAGAAATTTCCAATTTAGGAAAGTAAAACTCCCTGAAGCATCAAACGTTGCAAGCTTTGAAATTCTTGACTTCCCACATGTCTGCATTTTTATAAGCAGTTATCTGTCACAAACTATTTTTGTAATACCTAATGCTTTTACCATCACATTGATAAAGAAGGTAAGAAGAAAAAATCATGGTTTTCAGATGCTCCCCATTTCTTCCCCAGAACACATACTCTGTGTATGTTCAGTGTGTAAAAATCTTTAGAAAATATGACATACCACTGACATGGTTATCTTAGGCAAGGTGTCCCTCAAAAATCAGTGTTTGCTTCTAAATCATTGTAAAGGACAGTGTAACAATGAGAAGAAAATGAAAGAAAGAGAAGGAGCTATGATTGCATTTGCTGGGTACAGCTGATCAGTGACAAGTCATAACCTCAAGAGCTGCTTTACTGCTGGGAGGCCACAAAGTGGGAGTTCATGAAAAACTGAGTATTCAGAGACTTGCATCCTCAATTTTTCTGTGCTCTGTTTAAAAATTAAATCAGGACATGACTCACTTAGCAGACCAAAGCGTTTCAGGGAGAAAAGGGGTTTTTTTTCCCCAGGCTATTTCCCAGTTTAGCCGTTTCTTGCTTCCTGCGACAGTTTTGAATATAGTGTTATAACCTAAATAAAAATCCTCTTATGTAACAATATGAAGGTGTAAAGAATTTCATTTCTAAATAGTCTTTCTTAAGCTTCCATTCCTACTGTTACGGTCACTGATGTAGTGACCTGTGACCTCAGTTAGATCTATTTTAGACTTTCTTGTTCCCTTGGTGGCCAGGATGGAATTTAAGAGAAGAGTATTGTTTGTGACACCTTTTAACTTCTTAAATACTTGATTGTCAATCAGCCTGACAAGTATCTTTCTCTTCTATAAGGAAGTTCAGGTGTTAGGCTCTTAGAATAACTGTGAAACTTCTGGGAAGCGACAATGGAGATTCAGCATGTGGGAATATTTCTATTTAGCAAGTAATCATCAATCACCTTGCGCTATGCTGCTAGAAGTGACATTCTGTATGAGATGGAAAATTAATGTCTTCATCATTTTGGTATTAAACATCTCCAGACATTTTCACAAAATTAGCAATATTAGTACCTAGTGACTGGCCAGATTGGGGTAGATAATTATACCTTTCCAGTATGATATTCGTTCTTGTGTTTCACCTATATACTTCGACTTTCGATCTGCTAAGTGCTGCTGTAATCCACTGAGCAGATATTGTGTTCCCCTCCAGGAATGACTGTATAACAGCAGCAGTAAATTGATACTTTATGTAATCTCGTGGTCGTTTTATTTAAAATTTTTCTACTTCTGAGATATACATAATATAAATTATAGAATTCAATCTAAACATAGTTTTTCAAGCCTGAGAGTATTTTCCTTCAAAGATTCTTGGCTCTTACATTTCACGAGTGCAACTCCAGCAAATTTCCAACTTTATCAAGTAGAATATTAGAATCAGTCAAAAATATGAATTAGAAGAAATATAAATAATTGAAGTAAGCAATAAGAAAAACCTACACATTCCAAGTCCTTCAAGAATGGTAATGAAAAGTTCTCTGATGAGTTTTATTATTGCATAAATCTGTGTACATACCTGAAATATGGCTCCTGCTATTTGACAAAAGGAATAAGGAAGAATGAGCTGTCATTTGCTCTCACTCCCTCCTGCCTAATACGCTGTTGCTGTCGCTTACTCAATTGCTTGAGTTAGTGGTACACACATGTCAGTGGGGATCCAAAGTCACAGGTTCATTTGATCTCTCCACAATTCCTGCTGCTCACATAGAATGCAGTGACTAGAAGAAAACCTTGCAAAAGCAGTGCACTGTCTATTAGGTAGAAATAAAGCACTGTGACTATCTGTGTACAACTTTCTCTAGAAAAAGGCTGAATAGACAGCTTGGCAGTCTAGTAACTGTGAATCAGGTTGCTACCCAGAAGATTCACATGCCTATCACGTGGCAATAGGAAGGAACAAAGCTATTGATTTCTTCTAAAACTGAACAAGTGATTTCGTTCATAGAAAATATTTTCCTTAAAAAATTTCTCTCTGTAGACTGTTTCTCTCTCTCACCTTCACTGTGCAGTTTTTCCTTGGAGTAAACAATACTTTGGCCTGGTTTCCTTCAGCAATTCCAATGAAATGTATCTTCATACCAACCTCAAATCAAGTCTAATCCCAAGCTTGTATGTGCATAGTTTGTTCAGGGTGCATCAGGAGGTCAAATGTGTCATTTGGAATAGTTACTCCTGTCTACAAATCTTTCAAGCAGATTAAATCTGAGAAAAAAACATTCTTTGAGTGGAAAAAAAAAAAAAAAAAAGTGGTGTGCCCTGCATTATATAGGAATAACTATGCAATGTCTATCTAGGCCTAAATTTGCTCTTTACCAGCTGCAAATAGGAAAGAATTATCTAGGAAAGAATTTAAAACCAGGACAAGTATATCACGGTGCTCCTCCAATGTTTTGGGACTCCATGGGTTAGTTTTACACTTTCATGACTGAATCAAAAAACTTTTGTTGAAATCCTAGTGCTTTTCCAGTCCCAAAGGGAAAAGGGAGAGTGACTACCAGAGGAATGCTTACCAGAGGAAAACAACAGAAAAAGAAAAAAGAAAGTATGCAATCAAAAAGAAACAAGGCAGGGTAAAATATGTATCACAGTTTTTACTTAAAATAAGAAAGGGCCAGGGGAAGGTTTATTCTGCACCCAAGTGCTTATGAATCCTTCATAAATTCAGGGAAGAGAGTTTGATACCCACAGCACTTTTCCCCATGTACTTGCAGCTAACAATGTCAGATCATCTCCTACTTACCTAATCAAATAGCCTGAAAGGAGGAGCTGCAACAACTGATAACTGAAACGGTGTATCATATGACAGCCAAGCAGCAGTACTGATCTATTTCTTTCAATTTTTCTGAACTTAATGGTAATTGTTTCAGTCTTCAGTTATTTTCTTTGTGATTGGTAATAGATTTATTTTTTTTAAATAACAAATGAATGCAAAAATGATCCTCAGAACACTTCCAGATGAACAAAATTGTTGAGAAATGAAATGTAAATATTTTATAACATCCAGTGTTTCAGTATAAGTAACTGCAGGATTTTCAAAATGTTACCTTAATTTCTGGATAAGACTATAGGAGAATGGCAACAATTTGATTAGACATCTTCATAACTTTACTGCTCCAGTGATGAGCATCTTGGACTTGTCACATTCCTAAGAAATATCTTAAGTATTCTGAACTAGGTTTGTCCATAATATTTGGCCTTATCTCAGTAAATTAAAGGTGTCCGTGCTAAAATTGCTTCCCTGGCACAAGGATCTTCTGGACAGAGTGGATTGCATCCATTCCATTGTATCCAGTCTGTTACAGCTGACAACTGCTTATGAAGAGTGATCCCTTCCATGTTATCTCCCATGAAGCCAAAAACTGTTGCTAAAACCCTATTTTTGTTATAATTAATTTTCCCATGCCAAATTCATGCCCAGAAACATGAAAATAACTGTTTGAAGGATCATGTACCAGCGTCTGGGAACATTTCTTAACCTTGTTTCAATTACTATTATATATGTACATCGACATACATACATTTATCCCAATACTTAGTGTTGTTCTGGCCTTCTATCTCCTGAATCTTTATAAATTGTTTTTAATGATTCCATGACATACACAGTGGTAAATATTTTCAAAGTCAGAAGAGGTATCTATGGATATTTCTGTTTCTGTTTTGGCCAACTCCTAGCTGTAAATCATTGGAAATATCCAAGGAAAAATAATCTATACAATTATACAAATAATTATTTCTAAACTCCAAACACTGCACAAACAAATAATGAATACACAGTAAATGATTATTTGCACATGAGCAAATGAGATGAATCCAAACAAGACAGGTTTTGTAGTGTGTGCTTTGTGGAAAATATCTTAGAAATTATCAGAATTATGTGATGCTTCTAGTATCTAAAGGAAATGATAGTATCAGAGAATGAATATATCTCTTTTGAGGAAAAAAGAAAAGGAAATCGCAAACAAGCACAGAGGATGTAAAGTAGCTTGTTAATTGGTTGTAAATAGTTAGAAAACTGCCTACAAAATATTTCAGGTGTAAAAAGAAGTCACCTCAGAATGTTGACCTAATATATATTGCCTCCAAAATAGAATTAACTGTGATTTTCAGAGCAGGATAGCAGTATTTAAAAATTGCATTTGGATGTGATCTGCCTTTTTTTCCTGATGCTGAATTCCTGAAACAACAATTCATGGGATATATGTTTTACAAAGCAATATTCTAGAGTTTCTGAAAGAAAATAACCAAACCTAAATCCCTTCTTAAAGAAAACAAACAAAATTGTACCTGTAACAAGCAGACATTTAATATGTTTGGTTTTATGTAGTGATTTTCATGCCAAGTTTAGTTCCTCCAGGAGACAACAAAATAATTGTTGCACATCAGCTTTCTAGTGCTGCTCAAACAGGAGTATCCCCACAGCACACTACTGTCCAAATTATTTTGCAAACATTTGACGTATTTCTAATCCTTAAACAGTCTTAATTTGTCAAAGGAGAAGTATTTTTGGCTCTAAGTGAATGTAATTTAGAAATGGTGCTTTGCAATATAAATGTCCAGTTCCTGTTACTGAAGAATAATTATTTTCTTTTATGTACAAATCACTATGTGTTAATATTTTCTTTAATTAAAATAGTAGCATGGCTATTTTCTTAAATAGGTGTGACTATCATTACTTTGAATTTGTCTCTTCATACAGAGCACTAAGGGCATTTTAGGTTTATTGGATAAATAGGTAGGATAGCTGGGCATTTTGATCTTGTTTCAATACATCACATTTATAGGAGTAGACAGTTCATAGCCAAATAAATGATGCTGACTGTCAGTAGTATGCCATGGACCTTATACTTGTGTCAACAAATAATAATGTATGGAGCAGAGGGGGATAATCTTCAGTGGTTTTCCTAGTTATTGCAATTATCACCAAAAAAAAAAAAAAAGGCTAAGTTCTGCTCCATCCAATTTTATTACTGTTCTTGCATATTTAGTCACTGCTGCTCTGCCTCTCCATACAACGTACTCTGCAGCAGATTTTCGAAAAATTGTTGTAGAGGGACATCTAGTGGCACAGAGACTGTGAACACCATGGCAGCTCGAATTTCTGTCAGAGCCCCTGCTGTACGGTTCCTTCAGGAGAGCACAGAGGGATGGTCAAGTACGAGGTGTGAGTTTTACATGCTCTCCATGACTCTAAGGAAGAACGGAGGTGAGTTTTATAAATAACTCCAGACCCCACTTCACCAAATGACATGTAGTAAAACCAGCAAATTTTTTAACCTCTCTTTGTACTCTAATTTTTTTTACCCAAATGAAAAACATATCACTGCTGAGGTTGCAGTCTAGAAGTGATTCTATTTATTTTAGTATTAAGTTTTTGCTTTAAAAAAAAAAAAAAAAGAAAACAATGTATTTGTATTAATATTGTTTATTTATTACGTATATTTTATTAGCTTATCATCCATTAAAGTCTTTTACCTCCAAAATACATGAAAATCTTCCCTGAATTCATTAAAAAATATGACAAAATGTTGCCTTGTGTTGTTCTTTCCTTCCTTTGGAGATAGAAGAACATTGACTGTAAAATGCCTTCCAGTTGGGCAATTTCTCTTTGTTTGAGTCTTTGTTTGAATACATGTTACTAAATAATTACACCACACAGAGCATAAAATAATGACACATGTAGCCTTGTTTTGTGAAGGCGAAAACATATGTGGATATACTGCTTTAAATCAGACTTTTAAGAAATTTCTCTCTCTCTCAAAGTCAATATGTGCTTTTACTGTATGCAATTGCACTGAAAAAATACCACTGTTGTTTGTGGGCTTCAGTGGCTGCAAATTTTCTTTATTTGGTTGTTGCTTACTGACAACCAAATAGGCTGATGCAGACAGTTACTTTTTTTAAGTCAAGGCAGGAAATATCCTGGGACACCTGATTATAATAAGCCTCTTGACATAGGTAATAGTGTGTGTGGGGGGTTAAATTATTATTACCAACTTTTCCACTGATTGTCCCATTTTCAAATTGCTGGAGTTATAAAATAAGATGCATCAGAAATCATTTTCAAAATGTGAATCCAATAAGCAATTAATGATGATCTACAATTCATAAAAATCCAGAGCTACATTTGACTTCCAATATTTCCCTGTTACTGTAATTGAGGAAAAAATTACTGCTGCCGTAGTAAGAATTTCACTAGTTCCTCCTCGGATCTGGTTATGAAAAAAAAATTCATCCTCTAATTATACTAAGATATTGTATGTCCCAGAGCTCCTTTTTTGTATTACAGAGCCATCTTTCTCCTTCACAATTTGTGATGATACTGGCATCAACAGGCAAATGATTTATTTAGATGCAGAAAAAAAATCTGACAGCTAGATTATGCTCTCATTTTTCTCCACAGTAACTCAACTTATCAAAACATTAGCCAGCACTCTAGTTAATCACCAAGGCAATATTCACCAGATGCAGTATCTGCAATGAGCTAATTTTGGATAATAAACTAGAAAATACTTCCGGAGAACTGGGGAGGACTGCAAATGACTGGCAGTTCACACATATGGTGAACAGTCTGTCAGTCTGTCTGACTACTTCACAGTCCCATAAAGTATCTGAAACAACGTATAATTGGCCAAGAAGAGCAAATAAATATGATCAAGAATCGTACCTCAGATAGTTAAGCAAATTACTTAACTACATCCATTAATTTATCTGCACACAAGTAGATTAGTGTAGAGTTCAAATTAGCAATGGTTAAAAAAGTCTCTTCCGACACTAGGAGCTGAGCATCACAGCTTACAAAAAATTAGGGGGAAGACAGGAGAATACAGAGTATTAAAACTTAAATTTTACTTAAATAATGTTTGTATATGTGCAATGATTTTAACAATCATCTGTAAAAATATGTGAATGAGTGTCTGAGATTGTCAGATAATGGACAGGTGAAAGTTAGCACTGTTTCAGAAAGCATAAGTTGTATGAAAGAGTTCTACTTCAGAGGGGAAAGGCAATGATGCATTCAAGCACTGGTTTCAAACACAATTTTTCATAATAAGACTGCCAGGGTCCTGAGCACAACTACGGGTCCTGCAACAATTTCTCTTCCCCTCCGAGGGTTGGGGTGTGCATGGTGGGGCTGGCTCTGCCAGATGACAATCACCTGGGATGAGATCTGGAATTAGCCACCACGGAACCTTTTCTGTGCCATGCCACCTCCTCACTGCCCCTTGCTTTTCCCAACTCAGCCTTTAAGGTGCCTTGCATAGCCAGCTTGGGGCTACCCTCACTGGACCTGCTCTGCTCTCCTTGCTTAGAAGCTGGAGGACCACATGCTGCATCAAGACTGTGCAGAATCTCCGCATGCTAGGGCATAAATGTGGATGTCTCTGTAAGAATTAGAGAGAAAGAAGGTGACACAGAGATGCTACTCATTCTGCTGTTCTCTTCCTGTCTTCTCTGAGCCATACAGATTAGATCTGAGTTAGTGGGAAAAAATTGTGGCAATTTCAGTCAGCAGCTGCTGGGAAGGGTGAAAAATCACTTTTTTTCTCCTCTCTCCTCTAAAACTCATGAACAAATGGCTAAAAAGCCATGAGTAGGGAAACTGAAAAATTTTCATTGGAAATTTTCAATACTTCCAAAATACAAGCATCTTGCTCTAATAAAGAATAATAGTTTGAAATTATTTCCATTTCCATGGAGTAAATTTCTGCAGAGCTTTACTCTTTATCTAATATTTCTGGAGGATGGCGAGGGGGAGGGGTGAAGGATGGTGGTGGTGATAGGGGAACCTAGAAAACATAACAACAACAACAACAAAAACCAGAAACCCAACAGTTGAGGAATTAATAGTCCCTTTCTGATTTCAATGCTTAACAAAACAGTGTCCATGTAACTGTTGGATGAGTTATGCAAAAGACAAGTATTTCATCATAACTTATTTATGATACTATTCTGAAACCCACGCCCAGACCTCTAACCAAGGNAACAGCATTTATCTCAACCCACGCATTTTACTGCATATCTCTCTACTTCTCTCCCCCGTCCCATTTGGGGAGGGGGGAGGGTGAGTGACTAACTGTGTGGAACTTATCTATCTGCTAAGTCAAACCATAACACCATAGCCCTATGCTTGATTAAATGCATCATGCCTCTGTGCTTCAATGTGAAGTATGAATAATGAATATTTACTTTATAAAATCATCAGATATGCAAAATATCTGAAAGGTGTGGAAAGAGTGGGGAAAATGTGTTTTGAACCACTCTGAATTAGCCTGGTTTCACTCTGCCAGAAGTTAGTGAGAATTTTCCAGAGTTCAACAGGAGCATCAGTAAGCTAATATTGCTTGCTTTTAAAAATCTGATCCTTAATGTTTCTAAGCAGCTTCGAAGGCCTGAAGTGAAAAGTCCCTTTGGAAGTGCAAAATCACTGTAATATCATTATATTGTGGTTGGTTTACTTTTCTTAAAAGCTCTTTAAATAAAAACCTGCTTTCAATGGATTGAAAGAGTTAGGGTTTCCTCAGAAGAACAGTGTAAGTAAAGTTTAATTTAAAAGCCATAGGTTAATATTTCTGGTTTTAGAGAAAACGGGTTTATCCACATAATTCTTTCTCTTGCATGAAGAAAAGAAACCTGTAATCTGATGTAATCTTCTGAACACAAACAGTTCTTTCTTTTCTTAACCAAGTGATTCATTTATGACAGCAATAACAATATTTCTTCCAAGGAAATCTCACAGCACA
>WBMW01005734.1:0-36670 GCA_013396635.1 Penelope pileata | reverse complement strand
TAGAAATTCTTCTTCCCCTTTATGTCCCTGGCTAGATTTAATTCTACCTGGGCTTTAGCTTTCCTAACCTGGTCCCTGTTGTACAGTTGACTTTCTGGACTGCAAGTACACGTTGCTGGCTCATATTCAGTTTCCTATTAAACAACAAACCCAAGTCCTTCTCCTCAGGATTGCTCTCAATCCATTCATTGCCCAGCCTGCATTTATACTTGAGATTGCCCCAACCCATGTGGAGGACCTTGCACTTGGCCTTCTTGAACTTCATGAGGTCTGCATGGGCCCACATCTCAAGCCTGTCAAAGTCCCTCTGGATGGCATCTCTTCCTTCCACTGTGTCGACTGCACTATGCAGCAGTGTCATCCACAGACTAGCTAAGGAGGCACTCAGTCCCGCTGTCCATGTCACTGACAAAGACATTAAATAGTGTTGGCCTCAGTATCAACCCCTGAGGAATACTAGTCTCCACCTGGACATCAAGCCATTCACCACAACTCTTTAAGTGCAACCATGCCGTCAATTCTATAATGACCAAGAGATCCATCTGTTAAATCCACATCTCTTCAATTTAGTGACAACATCAAGACCTCCCACCCAAACTGAATCTTTCCATGAGTCTGTGGAAATGGCTAATAATCACATTATATAGTGGCATCATTTCACATTGCATTATACAGGGAAACAATTAATATATTTAATGTTTGTGCATGTGTATTTGAATATATGCACGTGGAAACATACAAAAGTGAAAACACCACTTTTTATACACGAGACTTTGCTATTTAATGTGTTGAGAATTTTGAGGTATTCTTGCTATTTCTATTCTACTGCTAGCTCCTTCTAGTTATATTGTGCTTTAACTAATCTAGGTTTAATAATCCAAAATCTAAATTCAACACTTGCCACAGTTAGGACTGAAACTGGAATTAGTCCACCAATAATTAGCTTTGAATAAGAATTATGGAAAATTATGGAAATAAAAAGGATAACATGCAATATTGTTTAGAAAAATGCCCAGTAGATCCAATTAGCTTTTTTAAGCTTTTTTTTTTAAGCTTTCGACTTCTTAGTTATTCTAGATAAAATTGTCAGGGAATTTCTGCTTCCAGTAATTTCAGTATAAACCTAAAGTAAATCTATGACATATATTGAGTTACAACTGCCAGAGTGTTTAATTCAGAAATGAATAGGACTTACTTATATAGCTAATCATATTGAAAATAATGATGTTTTTGCAGTGAATTTCATCTTATCAACAGCTGTTACATATTTTAGAACAGGTTTTTAATCCAGAAGGTGATTTTACTGGGTGTAATGATAAATCAATTTACATCTTTATTACAGGACGTACTAATTGCTTTACTGCCTTAATACACTAGAATATCATATACTGTCCAGCTTTTCATTCTTTCTTACATAAAATTCATACTGACTTCAAGTTCTTTACAACCTAAATTACTCTGGAAGCTATGCCTGGCACATATCATACGACATCCCAGATCTTGAATGCACAATCTGTTCCCAGTGTATGTAATATGAAATATTTCCTAAAAGATATTTTTGAAATATGAAAATAGATGCCATATGAAATAAGGTACTTCAAGAATGTCTCCATTCTCAACAGTTTTAAGGTTCAAAAATATTTTGATCTAAAAGATTTCTTTTTCATTGTTCCTTGCAGTCTATGTTATAGTTTCAAATGATTGTTATATTCACTGGTGTAAAGATACTGTTGCTGTATCAAGTTGCTTATGGCTCAGCAAGTAATGTTGGCTGTAGTCCATCTGCTGTCCAGGGGATATCACCGGCATTCTTTTTCCTACAGTCTTTCTGCTTCTTTTAGAACACAATATTCAGGAAAACACTGTGCACAGATATGTTTCTCATCTTGGACTAACACACACATTTTTGGTTCCTTGGAAACACTAAAAGCTTTTATGAGCTTAAGAAAAAGTTCTAAGTTTAGAGTGCTCTATAAAAGTACCATAGAAGATGGAAAACTTCTCTGGAATTTTTCTTGTACCAGGAACTATAACCCAAGGTTTAGCAAATGTTAAAATCTTGAAGAATTATTTTTAGAAATTCGATCAAAAGCATGAAATCTACATTCAGGGTAAATTCTGTACATGCAAAACACATACCTTTTATTCAAAAAATGAAGGTAAAAAGGTTATTGTGTGACCTCTTTTTTCCTCCAAATTAATATTTTTTCCCCCATGTTAATATTTTCATCCAGCTATTTAAAAAATACATATTTTTAAATAAATATATTAATATTTATTATTTATTACTAATATAATAAAAGTTAAAAAAGACTGGGTCACATAGCTGGGAAGAGAGATACAAGAAGAGTCCAAGCTAAAGACCAATGAAACTTTTGAGCACCCTCACAGAAGAGACAGAGAAGTGTCACATAAAAACTGTTTGCTATTTAGGGTAACAGTAGCCAGGAGAAATCAGAGTGTATACCTCACTCTCCTGTGTAACAACTGCATTATCTTTTCCAGAAATCTGGAACCAGATTTGCCTGCTCCCTGAGACTACAGCCTTTCCTGTTTCAAGCTGAGGAAGACACTACACTTTTCGTGAACAGAAGCAGGAGTAGGGCAGAGCTATGACAAGGTCAGCAGTGCCTTGTATAGGTAATTTCCAGCACTAGCCTTCTGGGAAGAGTTTTGCAAGCAAGCAGATTACTTTAAGTATCAAAAATATAATTATACTCTGGTTGGCTTGGGAAACCATTTGCTTAAAAAAAGTGCTAAGAGTCTCTTGATTTAAAAGAGGAGGTAATCTTATTTGGGCATGATAAGGACTGAAGACCTAGTAGGCTGCTAGAGAGCTTTAGATTGACTCACCTGTTTCGTTTCAAGCCAGCTAAGCCTGCAAAAGAGCTCTCTAGAGAGCCTGCTCAGATAAGTGAAAGTCTAGTGACATTTAAGTGCTGGAGTTAACATCAGCTGTGTCACGTCTGTCAGTTACCCACAGCTTAAGTCCGGGTAGGACAGATAAATCGTGCAGACTGCGTTTCATCACATTCTGCTCTGATTCTCTCCTAGCATTTCAGGTATACTGATCCTTCTTGCTAGAAACATGGTGTTCCTTCTCATTGAAGATAACTATAAGGAAATACATCAGTTCTTGCATACACAACACTATAAACAGTGAAAACTCTCCTCCTCTCCCTATATAGTACATGTCAAAATGCATGTACACGTAAGCTGTAAGAATTATGCATAGAACTCCTATACATATTCTGTGTTAAAGCTTCATAGGAAACTTAACTATATGGTCCAAGAAGTTCTCCAAAAAAGCAATAAAAAAAGTACGCCGTAAACTGAATGTCTGTTCTTCCTATTTATTGTTGCCTCTCTAAAAAGTTTAGATTCCTTCTTATGCCTCAGCCATTTCAGCTGTAACTTTCTAATATTTGTCACACTCTTTCCAGCAATTGTGATAAATAAGTTCTATTTGCTCCCATCCCTGGAAGCTTGCTTCTTTCACCAAAATGCTCTGTTGGGCCTTGCTGTCTTAGTGATTCTTCCACAGATCTCAGAAAGGAAAAAGAAAAAAATTGTAAGGACAAAAAGAAAGTAAAAAATTGGATCAAATCCTACTGCAGAGGATATATTCTCTTCAGGAGTTTGCAAATGAAGATATGAGTTACTCATGAGGAATTCTGTAGAAAAAGTATATCCAGTATCCTCTAAAACGTTGAACTGTTTCTAGACTTTACTTGGAACACACACATAAAGGAGGAAGAAGAGGAGAAAAGAAATTAGAAGTTGTTTATTTTGGATTTTATTTTACTTACCTAGATTTGATTTTATTTTCCTCTCTTGCATAATGGGAAGTTACAACTATGTTCTTTGTGGAAAGTATTGTGAGCTCTAAGGAGCAGAAACCAAACACACTTTCATGCTTAATGATCTAAAATAGGAAACTGATGGAAAATAGACTCTAAATTCGTACATAGCTTAGACAGAAAGTACCAAAGTTTCACAAATGTTAATCCCCAGTGGCACAAGTCAAACCTGTATTTTAGAAATATAATATAAACAAGGAAAAAGCTGCAACCTGGTTAAGAGATTTGAGAAGTGTTTCACTGAAACTCTCCTACGGAGGAAAAAAAAAAGAAAAAAAAAAGAAAAAAAAAAGCAACTGAAGTATTTTCAAAAATTCAATTGGCAAGAGCTCTTAAAGTCGAGTTTGAAAGGTATTTAGTTGCAAATAAACAGCAGCCAAGTGAATTTTCAGAAACACTAAGACTCATAAGAATTGTATATACAATACTTTTCAAATCATCACTAAGTCCCTGCCTACAGTTTAGATGCCTAGATAGCAGTGGACTGATTTAAAAAAAACAAATAATAGTAGTAATAAAAATTGTCTTTGAATATCTCAATTAGAAACTGTCAGATGAACTCATCTTTACAGGTACAGAAAACAAAGTCTATCTTTCACGTATCTCATGACTGTACTGTCTATATATGGATCTGAGAATACACTTATTGTCATGAAGATCAGGCAACACATCTTCCACAGCATAACTGGAAAGTGAAAATGAGGATAAATATGCTTGACAGTGTATTTATTTTTCACAGTGAGTATAGTTAATTATCAATGAACCTAAAAGCTTGAATAATGTAATTCAGTGTTTATGTGAATATTCAAAAATGTGGGAAGTCCAGTTTGAAGCAATGTATTTGTCATCTCCACTATTAAAAATGTTCAAACAAACATTGAATGCTCTGGCTCTCTCTCGCAATATTTTTTCATTCTTTTTTATATTATAATGAAAATTATTACTTTCTTTTTTCCCTCCTGCATGTTCAAAGCTTTTATTTTAACAGGAAATTATGCCTTTTGAGTTCACTTTTCAGAAAAAACAATACACTGTAAGCAACCAATATCTCCACAAGATGGAGCCCATTTACTATATTACAGTATAAAGTAACACTTTGGAAAACAGTCGACCTTTTGACATTCTCTTGTCAAGCAATAGTAAAGACTAAACATGATAAAATAGTCCTGTCCTTATGGATGACAGAAATGGCTGCAGAAAACTCTGCTGGTATCCTACCATGGTAGGAATCAGCTGGATTTTCCCTCTCAATATCATACTTCATTAAGAGCAAAAGCAAGGGTTGCTAGGTTTTCCCACAATAATTCTGTGACTGAAAAGTGTCCCTCTGTTAGTAGGTATTTGCACTGGCTCAGCTCTCTCTGTGCAGGTAGCTCACACAATGGCTGTAATCTTCCATAACAACACCTGAGAGTCACAGAATCACAAGTTGGCTGGAAATGGCCTCTGCAGGTCTTCTAGTCCATCGTCCAATACACAGTCAGAGAAGGAAAATCTTCATGTAGGTCTGGTTGTTCTTAATAAAGTGCTCAGCTTTCTGAAAGACAATGAGAGCACACAACCCTGACCAGTTAAAAATACAGGCTGTGTATTTCCAGTATTTGAATATAATGTTTAGTGGAAACATCAGTCTTTCAGCCTTGGAGCAGGGTGTTGGCATACATCTGCTGTACGAAATACTGAGCAAATGTAAAAATCTGTGGAAGTAGATAAAACAGAGATTGAAAGCTTTCAAGTTTCACTAAAAAAGCACATCCAAAAGCCTATGTCATGATGCATGCTGCTTTGGTACATCTTCCATGGAAAGAATACCATAGACGAAAAGGTTTTTTATCATGACAGTTATGTCAGTTAGAGGAACTTACGGATCCAGAGTCCGGGTACAACTAAGGAAACCTTATTCAGCATCATAACAAACTTTATAATGGCTGAATATGTCATAATTTAAGTGAAGCATCATACATTTTCAGTTGCTGGATTACAGTTTACCTTGTCTCTGTGAGCATAGGGAGTGAGATCTGGTGTAATTTGGTTCCAGAAGCATGGGAAAGCTCAGTAATCCCTTTCATGGAAAGAAAATTTTTGCTGGCTCACAAATGTTGCACTTTTCTATCAGCTAGCACTCAAAGGAATAAAAAAATTAAATATCATACTTTCACAGCATTTTTTTCTCTTCTATATTCTTTACCAGCCTTATTTCATTAAAAGCTTGTAGGTCTCTCACACAATTCTTACATTCATATTCTGAATTAATATAGCTAAGCTTCTCACATTCTACTTTTAGATCTTTACATCGCTACAGGCTCATGATTCTTAACTTTTCTTTTTTTCCTTTGTTGTTCTCCTCCCTTTCAGACAAATACAAAGCATGGTCCAACAGCCATAGTTTCGCTATCCATTCCTTGACTTTTTATTCCTTTACTATTCCCATCTTGCTTGCCTATTAAAACCATTTCAATTTTCTGTCCTCCACTGCTGGTGTGCTGTCTCTAATTTCTATGGCCATATCCACTGTTCTACTTTTCCTTTTCTGGAACGTTTTCTCCAGTGACAGAATAAAATGTAATAAAATATAATGGAACAAAATCACAGCTATTTGCAGCACTTCTGCTACCACCCAACTTTCAACTTACAGAGCCCTGTATCCTTTCATCTGATCCTCTCATCTTCATGCCCATCCACTGTAGACCAGATCAGGCTGTCGGTGTCGAAACACTCTACTTGTCATTTCCTGCAAACCCTCTCAGTTCTTTCTTTCATTTTTACCATTTGCAGGAAGTCTCATTTCCTCTTCTCTCCATCTGCTGCCATATCCTAACATTGCAAGTCACCTCACCTCAGTTAACTTTTCCTTTCTGATGTCATCTCTCCTTCTCCCAGCCTCTACTTTTCCTTGGCTTCTTTGTTAATGATTCATTTATTCCCTTTCACTGCCTGTTCTGTCTTCATTGCCCTAGTGCTTTACTTCAAATCTCTGACTTGCCAGTATGTCTGTCCTTTATATTTCATGCTTTCATTAAGCTTCACTTTTTCTGATTTCTCTCTTGCTGACTTTTCCTTGTTCCAGCTATCAGCTAATCTCTTTCATCACTGATCATCCAGCTTCATTTTCATCCCCTGTGATGTTGCAGAGCAATTCCTTTTGACAGGACTGATAAGTGCCTTACGATTACACCCTTTTGGAATTTCATTCATTTTGTTGGATGGAGCAGATGGGTACTTTTTGAGTATGTATAGTTGTATAGGCTTTACAAAATGGTTCGTCTCTCTCAACTACAGAGTTCAGTGATGTATCCGTTCCCTTACACAAAACATTTTGGTTTTCAGTTTCTTCTTTTGGTGTGGATTTTTGTGTAGATCACTCTCTTCCCATTGCCTTAGCTATCGGATTCTGGAAAAGGAGGTATTACCAACCTAAACAAGAAGGATTTTACAGATAGTTGTTCAGGGTAAGGAGGAAAGATATCAGTTTCTGCCCTTGATGTATGCATAATACCGTAGTGAAAAGGTAAATAGGGCATATAAATATTCTCTTTTACTCTCAGGTTAATATTCCATTTACTGCATTTTTCCTCCCTTCCTGGCCTTCTCACATCCACAGTGCAGTATTTAATTTGCCAGTGCTATGCAGAACAGCTTCAAAAAGTAGATGTAGGTATCTTTACAAATAAAACTTAGCATGTCATATAATGCCTTACATTATATCATAGAATAACTCATGAGATCCTCAGCATTTTCTCACAGAAAGTGGGCAATCTGAGCAAGAACAAACTCAATATAGAAAGGAAATGAATGAATAAGGACTCAGTGGACAACGGGATAAAAGGGAGTCCTGACCTGTATAATACTATCTTTAGATTCCTAATTCTCAGTAAACATTATAGAGCAAACTAAACTCAGTTACACTAATTGCATTGTGCAGATGCCGAAGTGTGACGGTCAACACTTCGTGTTGATCTCAGGGNACGCATTTTACTGCATATCTCTCTACTTCTCTCCCCCGTCCCATTTGGGGAGGGGGGAGGGTGAGTGAATAACTGTGTGGAACTCAGCTGTCTGCTGAGTCAAACCATAACAGTTACACCTTTTTAAATTTTGTCTGGAATTATTCAGTAGACATAATTGAGTGATATCATATCAGCAATTAACCCCGCATGCAGTCAATGAAAGATAAAATTATATCACAGGAACTGAAGAATAAGAGCAGACATACATGCTCTTTTAAAGGCCAAAGACTGTCTTATAAAGTTTTGGAAGAGACCCAAGTCTCCAATCTAAGTTGTCTAGTATGCAAGGGTTCAAGCGGTTATTCCTGTTTAATTTCACATGCCTAAATATCATTTAACAGTGATCAAAAGATGTTAATTATTGCATAGTTGACATATTTGGTTGATATGGAGAGCCATGCATAAAGTAAAAAAAAAAAAGAGGAAGATAGATATTAATATTCTAAAAGATTCTAAAAAAGCCTTGTTATAAACTATGTCCATGTTTAAAATCAAAAGTATTCGGTAGAACAAGTCAGAATAGAATTATTTTAAATAGTAGTTTATTGAACCTAGAGTTGTCCATATAGAATTGTTTAACTTACTGTAGCAACACTTATATGTTGTATGACTACACATTGTAATCTGGAGAAGTTACAACTGTAACAAAAATAATCATAGAATCTTAGAATGATTTAGGTTGGAAGGGACCTTAGAGATCATCTTGTTCCAACTTCCCTGCTATGGGCAAGGACACCTCCCACTAGACCAGGTTGCCCACAGCCCCATCCAGCCTGGCCTTGAACATTTAGAGTTTCAAATAGTACCAGTGTGAAAAATCTATTTTTTATCATTTCTGTCTCTTCAATTCCTTGTCTTTTGCACATTTTTTCTCAAAAAACAGAAGGAATCACAGAATCAATATTAAAAAAAATATTCAGTAAGCCATCGATTTACAGAATAATTCACCGTCTTTTCCACTTCTAACTGCTGCCATTCTGGGCAGCAGAATGTTGATGTGAATTGAACACTTTGAATAGATTTGACCCTTTTAGTCACATGGTAAAAGATAAATAGAAACAGAAAAATAGAAGTAAATAACAACAGATTTGAATGTTTCCATGGTATGAAAACTTAAAAAATAAAATAAAAAAATAATAAAAAAATAATAATTAAAAAAAGATGTTCTTGTGTGAAAAATAGGAAAATCCTTCTTGGTTTTATGGTCAGTTTATAAGAACAAGATTGTTTGCTACTTGAGAGCTCAGTGTATGCAGTACAAAATAAGCACAAAGCATTCAGCAGCAGTGCTTCTATAGATGTAGCTCAAGTACATGTTGAGAGAAATCACCTTTTCCTGGATGGTAAGAGAGAGAATAAATGAGGTATCTCTTCTGCATAGAAGGTTCTAAGTTAAGTATTGCAAATTTCCCTTGAGGAAGTAGCTGCCTTTTTTTTTTTTTAATTTTAGCTTGGTTATCAGCTTAACCTGACTTTATTTACTGTTACTGAGGTTCTGTTTTCAACTAGAAAAAATCATAGCTGGAACAATATGAAGAAAGGAAGAACAAGGGGGCTGAAGGTGTGATTTAAATGACAGTCAATGATCAGATTCAAAGAGATAGAATTTCAGTAAAACATTCCTAAAAATAATTTTCCTAAAATACAGAGGAGAAAAATGCATTCAAATATATAGTTTCACTATTTTTTTCCTTTCTGGTTTATCTTCATTATTCAAAATTCGAATGAAATATTTTTTTAAAATTAAATTTTTAGTAGCATTTTCAGCCTTTCTTTTAGATAATAAGTACAGAGCAGGGTCAACAGATAGTATGAGGGATGGAAATCAAATTGGAGTATTCTAGATAATGAGCAATGACCAATTATTTTAAAATGTGTTTTTTTTTTTTTTTACTCAAATTCTATTGATTTTATTATTTTAATGGAAGTCAAATACACAAATACATTCAGAAATCTGTCCCAGGAATACTATATTGTATAAACAGGTACAGCTGAGAGGAATGAATTAGTGCATTTGCTTGAATAAATTCCAAGTTATTGTTGTACTGTGTATTTGTACTCTCAGGTGTTTTTAACGAACCTGAGATTTATAATACAAAGAGGATACATAAATGAAAACAAGGTTACATGTTAGTGGAGAGAAAAAATGTTAAAAAAGAAGTTACTAACATAGAAAATGGCTACAGAGCCTGATTTAAAGGATGATCTATCTCTCAAGACTCCTGTCTACCCATGGACTCCACAGGCAATACACTGACACCAGTTCGTCTGGGTGGACAACCCCAGAACAGCAGTCAGCCTGTACAAGATGTGGGAAATTACTGGATGTAACTCAGCCAGGGCTGGTTTTGTTTAGATGTTTAGGTTTTTTTTTTAGTTTTAACTTAAAGATAAACTGTCTGATTTGATGTCTCTTTACTTCAGTGCATCAAAAAAAAAAAAAAAAAAAGAAAAGTTTAAGGGAAACACCGAACTATAGCTTCTTCACAAAAAGTGCCTTCAGGTCACCTTGGAAAACAAAGCGTCTTGTCCCTAAACACATCCACTTAACTGACATTTTTCCTTCCTTTTATCTACTGTACAAGGCTCTTTCCTCATTCTTTCTCTTCTCTATATCTCAAACTTTTCCCTTTTCCTCTCATTCCAGTTTCATGCATACTCACTGTTACCCTCTTTCCCTTTTTCTTCTACCAGTTCATTCATGGTTTTTGTTCCTCAGCAAACATTTAGCACCAAGGGTCTGACAAGTGACTGTTTTCGTGACTTCTATACTTTCTCCTATAATATCTTTATCTCCGCATATTTGAAGTCTCCATTCTCCTGCCTCCCCTTTCTGTATGTTAATTGATTAATTCTGTGGCTAGATGATATTTTAGGTATTCACGTATTCCCTCTTGCCTCTTTGACATCAAGTTAGAGAGAAAATAAGCATGAGGCTGGTAAACCAGTGATGAAGTGGACATACATATTTAATATTATTTTTACTGTAACAATTATTGTAATAATATTTTTACTGTAATAATTACTATAACATAAAGAACATAGGCAATTCAGGATGCAACATAGGGAAATCAGAAGGAATCCTGAAAACACCTACTGCATTCTGAAAGTATTTCAGGAACAAGTGGAATTTGGCCTTTTTTAGATAACCTTTGGTCTGACAGCTATGCTAGCTCGTACAGCACTTTCTGTTTTCCTATTACAGAATTTTACAGATTACTTCCATAGAGTACTACTTACTCACTAAAGCAATGCCAACAGATAATTCAATTTCTTCTTGATTTTAAAAGGAGATGTGTATCTCCATGTTTTTAAACTCCTCACAGTTATTTATGCGTATATATATACATATTATTTATTTATTTATTTGCAATGCAAATAGTTTGCCATGGCAGAAATGCAGACATTTACCTATGCACCACTTAATTAAGAATTCACAGTATTACAAATTAATGAATTAATCAACTTTCTTGACAGTTTATATCAAGTAATTTAACATTTATGATGCAAGCCATTAGTAATTCTTCGTCACACTTGGGAAGGTGCCAATTTAAACACCACCAATATCAGCTCATTTCAATAACTATAAGAAAGAAAAGTAAGGATTCTTTTTCATCACTGGGTGATTCATAATAGGATTTTGTGTCATTCTTAAAAACAAAACATTTAGACATATTCAAATGCAGTAATATATTTAAATATATCCCTAACACTTAACATACTTAAATATATCCCTAACACTGAGGTTTTGTAGATTAGATAGGAGAGTCCATAAAGATAACTTCATTAATGTCAAGGAAAAAAATATGTTAATACAGTTCCTAACAATTACAATCTCAGAGTGGTTCAAATAAGATTCAAAAATGATGAAAATCACTATTTTGAAAAGTGAGCTTACACACAGAAGGCTACAGTAGCCATATGACAGAAGTTACCTGTATGCATTCCTTTATTTGCCACGAGAGAGCAGATTCTTGGAAATTATTTGGAAGACATTTAATGCCAAAACAGTACTAAAAAAAAAAAAAAAAAGTCAAATAAAATCTCTTGTTCACATTTAGATGAAAAGGTAGAACTTAATCAAGGTAATGGTTTACAAGCATTCTTGGTTCAAAAGATCAAAAGGATTGGGAAGTAAAGATGGAACAATTGCATTATACAGTGTTGTACTTTCAACATTTTACTTAGATCTCTTGAAAACAAACACACAGCAACAACAGCAAAACATACCCAAACCTTCACTATTTCACATGTTAAATTCTATTGGAAGTATGTGCTTTGGAACAACAAGCAAGAAAGATTATGGAACATTTTTCAGTCAAAAAACTTCTTTTGGAACTACAACTAGACATATGTAAATAATTTGGATGATCGTTATTAAAAATGTTTGCACGGAGAAAAATGTTATGAAGAAGGTATGAAACTTTGACTTCTGTCTTATCTGCTGGCATGTCTGTGACCTTTAGAGAGGTTTTAAAGTCTGTGTATATGCAATCAGTACATAGTGTTTGATTTTGTTACAGGAGGGGCTTTTAAGATGGTTCAAAGAGATAGAAGGTAGCAGAGGTTATGTCTATGCTTCAAGTCAATGCTAAATTTATCTGAAATACTTCTGATGTACTTACCTGTGTGACAAAAGAGATCTGAAAACTAGAACAAAATCACTGGTTACATTTTCAAACTTTTGCTAGTGGATCAATTACTTCAAGAGGCTCTTGGAAGTCTGAATGTATTAGCTTGGATTAGCTTGGTGATCTATCCAAGCTTTACTGAAAAACTCCAGGTAAGTCAGTGAACAAGCTCAGAAGTAAGGCATTTTTTTTTTCCTGTGTATTTACTTGGTTAGATTTATCCAGCCAGTCTGGTGTAGGAACCTGCACTTCTGAACTAAGTTGTAATTAATCTATTAATGAGAGCATCAGTAACAGCTGGGATATGGTACTCACTAGAGTGAGAGGAAATTACCAGGATTCCAGGGTAAGGACATTTGAGAAAGACAGAAAGTCCATTTTATCTTTCAATGTCTTCCTTAGCTTCCTGTAGAACTATTCTTATTTAACTTAAGCCTTTAGTGTTCTTCCTTCACCTTACTTCACTGACTTTATATCTTTTTTTCCATAATACAATTATAACAACATTCATAAGGGGGGTGAAGAATGCTTGATCTTTGTGAGAACGTGCTGTGGTTTGACAATAATGAAGTTAGACTAAATATGGAAAGCAGAGTCATATTCAAAAATATGCAGATTCTTTTATCTCCAGGCAGTGGCAGATTAGGCAGCATGCTCAGCAGAAATTGAAGGCACATCCAACATATTTGTTTAGAATATTTCATAGATAACAATATACAAAAATATTAATTTGATAAACTGCTAATAACTAGGCAGTGAGACAATAACAATTATAAAAAACGAGGTATTCAAATAAGTGAACAAACATTTTTAAAATTAGTCCTGATTTTCTTCTCCCACTATGTTTCATGTTTGGAAAGCATACATTTGCTTTAACCAGTAACTTACACTGACTTCTAACATTTTGATTTATTCCATGAAGTAAAACTACACTGTTCTTCTTCTGCTATCTGAAGAAAGACTTGTTACATACCAGATGGAGTCATCCTAAATTACTATTCTTTTCTTCAGAAATTATCTTTCCATTTACTCAGATATACATTAAATTTTTCTGGATCTGTTTCTGGTAAACATCAGGGGCATACATTCTACTGATAAAATGTAAGGGAAATTAAATGTCAGTGAAACTTATGCATGAATCTGAAAATTAAAAGTATCACATGACAATGCAACAGTCCCAGTTCAGAAAGAAAGATGTCACTTCAGTTATTCATGAGCAAGCCATAAACTGAAACAAATATACATCTGAGGACACGTTAATCTTCCAATTTGTGTAATAGGATCAGTCTGCATCTAAATTTGGTTGAATGAAATATGGGCTGTGAATTCACTCCTCTCCAGTGGGAATCAACTGCTACTTTTCAGATACCTGAAAATGTTACTGTGCTATGCATTATATCACAGTTATTTATTTGGAATTTGACAAGACACATTCCACAAAAGGGAGAGTCTTCTTTTCTTTCTTAACAGAGATTTAAGGGCCTGAGAACAAAAAAAAAGCTTTTAAATAAACTCAAATATTAGAAAACACTGTTTTTTCCTCTTCCTTTCTCAGGGTTATATCCTCTAATATTTCTGTAACAACAATGGTTGATACTAGCACTATGTGATGGCTATGAGCCAGAGAAGAGGCCTGGCTCCCAGCATTGTATTTCCTGTTGTTAATGTTGAAATTAGTTCTATAAATGGAAGGCTAGTCTGACCCAATAAAACATGTCTTTTGTTCAGATGTTCTCCTGCACAGTTGCTGCTTATAATCTTCTCTGATCTCTGGGTTCCATTTTCTGATCTTACTGTTACCGTAGGTTATACTAGAAACTAGAAAGACTTCTCTCATCATGCAGTTTTATAAAATGCAGCTTCCTAGAATGGATCAGTATGAAATGATACTATGTTTGATAGGCACAGTAATTCTTGCTAGACAGATAGAAATATATGAAGTCATTAGATATATATATAAATAATGAAAAGAAAATGTTTGCAATTCAGCACTGTAAGAAAAACCAGCACCTAATAAATTCTTGTAAATTTAAAAACTGCAGATTTAAGTGCAAGGCTGCTTTTTTTGTTCTTTTGTTTTGTTTGTTACCATGTTTGTTTAACATGTTACCTGATTTTATGCTTAAAGGTACATATTGGTTTTCCAGTTTTCCATGTCTGAATTCCGAGTGGAAAATCTCTATTACCATTGCTTAACAAAGATGTGCTTTTGTAGCAAAGCCTTACGCTAACAGCCATTAATCTGGTAACATTTAATGTCTCAAAAGGGTTACAATACACTGGAGAATCAGAATTAAGAAAGGATTTCTCTCTTAATTATCCAACTCTGGATGATTCAGAAGGGGAAAACAATCATTTTACTCTCTTTTAGTGATTTCATAAATATTCAGACAAACTTATCCATGTCTTACAATAAAAGTTACATTAGGTCCATCTTTGTTTTCCCTATCTTTCTATCTTCCTCCACTTCCCATTAAAATCTTTGTTTTAGGCTACTGCATTTCTTGCTGATATAAGGAAAGCATTGTAAAATTGTCATCAGATATCTGGCAAATCATTGCCTAAGTACGAATTTGAATAAACTGCAAGGAATATAAAACTGATGCCTATTACTTTTAAAACAATGCCTAAGAAATGAAACAACAGGCAAAGATTATAACTATTATAAAAATAATTACACCACAGAGAAGCACAGTTGAACTTAATCCACTATGTATTCAGATCCAAGTGGCCTGTGGAGAATTATCCACTTTCTTGACAGTTGAAAGTTATTAGTTTTGTTACTAATTATACCAGATCACAATATTAGCAGGACAGGGCAGTATAACCATATACATACTATGTATGTGAAACCTTTATTTTAAATCTACTGATTGAATGCCAGCTTTCTAGAACAAAATTTCATTTTAGGCTTGTTCATTTATTATTTCTTATTGCTTCAGTAAGATTGAAAATAGGATTTGTTCAAGAGTGGTTCAAGAGTGGAATGCTCCCTAGGCACATCTGAAGTTCCACACCAGCAATGACAAGATCTTACACCATAGCCTTTATTATCCCTTTCTCACACAAAGCTGAATAGAAACTGTACCTGAAGAAGAAACTGATGGGAGGACTGATGGAAAATATTCTTGACAGGCCTCATTTAAAAGGCAGGTGGTGGAATTTAACTGTAGTGGGTTTCGGTGGGGTGGAGTTTATTTTGTTCCTCACAGTGCCTGTGGTGCTGTGTTTTAGATTGGTGACAGCGCTGATAGCACATGATGCATTAGGTTCTTCTGAGCATCAAGGCTCAATCTGTGCTCCAGCAAGTAGAGTGGGCAAGAGACTGTGAGAGTGACCTGAGCTGACAAAAAGGATATTCTATAAAATCATAAAATTCACGTTCAGCAATAAATTTAGGCAGGGGAGTTTTCATAAAGTAGACATTGCTCAGAGACTGGCTGGGAGTGGTTGTTAGCATCTCCCCTCCCCCTCAGATCAGACTGAGTGGTCCTAGTACTTCAGAAGCACTGGAACCACTTTGAGTAGTTTGAGACATTGTGCTAGTAATTTTCTAATAGTTATTTCTTAGCCTTAGTTACTTAGAATGAAAAATAAGAAAAAATATTTCCACTGTATTTTTTATTAGGACAAGTTAATTTTATTCCTTTATTCTGATTTGACCCCTTCTGGCTTACCTCATGATAAAATTGAAACACATCATCTTCTTTTGGTATAAAAGATTCACACTCAATTAAGGAAAAAAAAAGTCCAGAGCCTAATACTGTTTATTAGTTATATGAGATACAGAAACATTTTTAGGTACAAAGAATTAATAGCTGTTCTCTCAAAGAAATATCTCTTTCTTTCACTCTTTTCTTGTCTCTCACCCTCTTAACAATTTAAAGGAGAAACTTTATAATGGACTAAAAATTAGAGGCTCCTGTTGTTAAAGTGTATTTTTCCTCAAAATTCCAAACTTAAATCTCCCCCTTTCTTATTTTAAGAAATCTCTGTCCACTGTTAAGACAGGTCCCTAAACCCAGTTTGATTTACAGGGTAATAAATATTTATATCATACCAGAAGCATATTTAGGTCTTAGAAATGAAATTGCAGCTCAACGAAGGTGAGATCAGGAAATTGAACTTGTAAAATCATGAACTCATGCAGAACAGAAAGATGACACACATATTGCCAGACCACATCTCTTTTTTTTCTTTTTTTCCTTCTCTACACTGAGGCCTCTGCTGTTTAATGCGTTTCTAAGTTATCTAAGATCAGTGTTTTCAGGTCATACAAATTTCTTAAACTGAAAAAATGTGAAGATAAATGAGAGCAGCTGCAGGACTTTATATGTTGTGTAATAATGCAAAGCAGTATCTACAGTAAGAGAACAATCCTTAACTACTACTACACACAAAATGCTTTAATTTGTAGAGGGCAAAAAATAAATGATTTCAAGAAATTGATATCATTTGCTGTCAAAACAGGTTTGATGGAAATATGAGCTACAGCTCACAAAGGTCCTAACCTTTTCTAACCATTACTGGAATGGTATGACAAAAGCCAGTTTGTTTCTACATTTTCAGTTAAGTGAAATTTCCCACTCATGCCAGACAGTGTACAGGGCTAGATCCAGACAGATTTTTGGACTGGTTCAGTCCAGCCATCAAAATATTCTTCTGATTAGCCATGATCCTCATCATACACGATGTGGATAAAAAATAAAACCCAAAATAAAAAACCTAGAGAGATAACACTAAGTACATTTTACTTATGATGTAGGATTATAACACAAGATACTTCAGAAAAAAACATGGCATTCATAACATGCTTGTTTGACTGGAACAGAGACATCTAAATGAAGGTTAGATTCTAGGATGGAGAAATCAAAGCTGAGCAGCAATGATAGCATCCTTACTACTTCTGTGGATCTTTGATGACCTCTTCAGGTGAAGGCATCCTTACAAAGGTATGTAAACCCATGTTACCAAAGGAAAAGTAATATCTTCACAGGCAGGTCCTTTATGCTTTTAAGTACCAAATGCATTTGGATCTGGTGCAACCAGCTCTTAATTTGTAGAGAAGGATATGAGTGAGCATGGGCTTAGAGATGTGTCTTGTTTCAGTGCAGAGTGAAGGGACTGCTGCCACCTTCCCCACTGTCACAGGACAGATCCCTTCAGTCTCTAGCCATGTATTGACTATAAGTGGCAAGACTGGGGCTGCTGTGTGAGGTGAGGCCAGGGCTGCCCCTTGCTGGACATAGCCAGTTCCAGCCGGCTCCAATGGCCCCACCAGAGGGCATGGCTGGGTCCCACAGCCAGGAGCACCTCAGGGAAAAGCTGAGGAAAAAAGGGCAAAACAATGGGGAAAAAGTGAGAAACAACCCTGAAGGTAGCAAGGTCAGAGAAGAAGGAGACAAAATAGGTGCTAGAGCACAGATTGCCCTGCAGCCCATAAAGAGGACCTTTGATGTTGGAGCAGATATCCACACCACAGCCTTTGGAGATCTGCATGCCAGAACAGGTTTATCCTGAAGGTCTGCATCCCATGGGAAAGACCCATGCTGGCAAAGGGGGAAAGTGTGAGGAGGAAGAAGTGGCAGAGATTGACCACAGCCCCCATTCCCCATTCTTGTGTGCCACTTGGGTGGGGAAGAGGTAGAAGAGCTGAGAATGAAGGAATGTAGTTGAGCCTGGGAAAATAAAAGAGTGGGTGTGCATTTTATTTTTTGTCTTTGCTTCTCACCATTTGAGTACATTTTAACTGATTAAAAAATAAAAAATAAAAATCATTCTCCCTAAGCCAGATCTGTTTTGCCTATGATAATGAATGATGTTCCTGTCTCTATCTCAGTCCATGGGATTTTTCATCTCATTTTCTTCTCCTGTCCTGCTCAGGAGCAGAAGGAAGAAAGCAGCTGAATGTTTGACTCTCAGCCACTTTCAACCTACCACTAACAAAAATTCACAGCAGTTCCTTAAGTCTCTACCAGAGCAAAGGATAGCACGCAACATTGGGCTGATGTCTGTGCTGGCAGTTGCTCAGCTCTAGCTGACACTAATGCAAGCTGCAAGCCATTCCTCCACCTCTATTCCAGCTTCTAATGAGAGTGGTTAATAGAAACTATTGAATTTATTCTGTATTGCTAGTCTTCAACCCTAGAAAACCAACAAAACATCACACCATCTGCACAAGAGGCTACATTGAAGCAATTGCCAGCTAAAAGACAAATGTGATGTCAGTTACCTTGTTGCTGAGTTGCAGCGAACTGTGTGTTCATAAGGGCTTGGGAAGTATGCCACCGGACCAAAGAGGAGACTTCAGACTTAGATAACAAATGTAGTATATGTGATACATGTAATTCTGTTCGCAAACACAATTTTGTGCATGAATAAACTGTTTGGCAGTGTGTTTTCTGTTGAAGATTTTCCAAGTAATCTTATACATGTTCTTGGGTTCATAACAAGGACAGCTTTTTACTGCATCTAAATTCAGACAGCTACTGAAAGCTCCTGTTTACCATCTACACACTCCTATCTTTTCACTTGATAGCTTGAGCTCACAAGATGAGTTGACTGATTCACTCATCTGATAGAAAATTAATCAACTCTTCTCTCCCACATGCTGAGAAATGTAGTTTCTGTCATCAGTAAGCTGAACCAACTCATCCTCCAGGGAAGCTGCATCAAGACAGATGAAACAGGGGAAGAGAAGGAAAAAGAGACTGGGCAGCATCTCAAAATTGCATTGGATTAGGTCTGGCAGGGAACTATACCTTGGTAAATTCCTGAATAAATGTCTGGTGATCTTAGAGGTGAATACTTGCAAATTTTGTCTGTAATACCTTTGAAATTAGTGTCTACTGGATATTGTTCTTTGACATAAAAAGCATCAGATTTTGTCTCAGAGCAAGTAGTGAAGTCACATGTTTCTGCAATTACACTTAGAAACACTTTGCTTAATTACAGATCTTTCTGATCTATTATTGCAATAAAGCACATACAGAGCTTTAAAAATCCAAAGGGGTATACCAATTACATCCAGCTGTAACAAGTTGTAAGTGTAAGCAGACACCCTGTGGGATCCATTTGCACTGTTAAAAATGTGTTTTTGTACCACTGATTCCATCCAGATTCCCTGCTACTACTAGGCAGTAAATGCTATGTAATGTGATCAGTTACAGTTCTTACTGGGAACCTGACTATCAAACTTCAGGACAAATTTTCATCCCAAACAGTATTTTATTAGTGGATTTTACATTTAGGAGACCTTTAGGTTCATTTGGTCCCAGATTTTCTTTGATAGCAGTTCCTGAATCAAATACAATTTAATCTTTGCAAAATTTCATTGATAATTCCAGCAAGAAGAGAATTAAGAAATATATATATATCAGCCACTTTCAGAAGCTACTGAGATAACTCTTCTCTTTTAGAAACCTTGATTTAAAATACAACATGAAAATTTTATACAAAATTTAAAACTGCAGATGATTGTTGCCTCCAAAAAAAGGCTAATCTGCCTTCTTCCCTGTTGAGTGTTCGCAAGGTGTAGTATTAATTTGACAACCTAAAATCAAGAGAAAGGGAAAATTTGATCCTAGAAATAAGGGATCTTATTATGAAGCAATTTTCTTTTCTCTGTGAAACTATCACAAGCACTGTTATATCATTGCTTGTGAAAATTCAACAGTCTGAAATTGTGACAAATGTTGAATTAATAGGGTAACATCTATACTGTATATCAGCAGATTTTTATGCTAAAAGTCCAAGAAAACAGTTACTTAGTAAAATATATCTGAAAAAAAGTCAGATGTTGTATTGTAATATATGAGATTAGGTACTTCTGTCAATATTGCTCTTATTTATGACAAGATTAGGACTGCATTACTGGTATGTGCCCAACAGTACAATTTATATCATCAGGATTTTCTTCTAAAATAGATCTGCAGCAAACTGCAGTAGTAAATCACTCATCATTTTTTCCCATAAATTTTGATTTAAAAAAAATCGGAAGATTAGGTTAATCAAAACTGCTCAGTCACACTCACTGAACATATTTCTAGATGTATTTTTTGCAGAATGCTGCAGTACATATATAAATCATTCCAATAAATAATAAGTGCAGCATTATATTATTATCATTGTTATTATTATAATATTTATTTAAGTATTTTTCAGTTTTGGCAGGGAGGAGGGTCTGAATTCTCAGTTACCTTTATCAGATCTGTGCAAAATTGGACTGTTGATACACCACCTTCTTATTTGCTGGCATTTCCTGGAACAGTCCTAGAAACTTCATTTTATTTTGAAAAATCTACTTTTCAACTTGTGTGTCATTCTATTAGCTTTTGACTGATTTTTATTAAAAATAGATAGAAAAAAATAAATAGATTTCAAAGTTTTCAACAAATTTCCAGAAATCTGCCTTCTCCATTTCTCTCTTCTGACTTTCAATAATATTAAATATTTACTTTAGATAACATCTAAAGCAAAAAGCCAGTACTAAAAGTGTTTTAACTAATTTAATTTCTGAAATATCCCATTACCTTTGAAAGGTTGTGAATAGCTGAAATAAATAAAAGACTTCCTAAATTAATCCTAAATTAATGAGTCAAGGAGTCTAATTTTCATTAAAAGATGAAGATACCCAAGACTAGCAGTTAAACTTATACTCAAATTAATGTCCTTTCCAATTACTACACATGCATTTTGATATTTTAAAGGAGCCAACTGTAAAGCAAAAGATCATTCATTAGCAGGAATGAAGAGACAATCTGCAAAGAAAGCATGAACATGACAATTTGCAAGAGCTGAAAGTGTCAGTACCAGTACACCCACCAGCGTTTGTTTAATATGTTTTCAAGGGTAAAGGCTTTTCATATGTTTTCAAGGTTTCATCTGTTTATGTTATTTTTTACTGAAGATACTGTCCTAAAAGTTAAAATTAGGGAGTCTGGCTTGTTAGGTGACGCTTTTATATAATTCTCTGGAGTGGCATTTCATATGAGAAAACTAAAGCTTCTTGGATTAATGAGCGATCTAGCTGGGCTGGTCCTCACCGCTAAGCAGTGTTCCAAGGTGGCTGTGGATTTCTAACGATCAGGAAATTGTTCTTCCATGGTCAAAATCCACAAATCAATGGCTTCAGGGGAAGAAGCCCAGTTACCTGATGAAGATGACAATTTTCATTGTCATGTGACTAGCATCAGGTCATCTAATACTATTACATCACCTAGTCACTAGGTTGTCTAATACTATCTCCTTATTTCATAGAATCATATGATTTCTGCATGACATAACAAGGAACAGCCTAGAATATAGGAAATGTGGCCTTAAATTCTGAAATGGAAAAGAAGCAGTTGAAAGCTGGAACTCACACATTATACACACATGCTGTACCATCTGCTCTTTTTTTGCAAAAGAGAAATACGATGAGCACCAACTTCTCTGGGAAATTAGCTTTTGTAATTTCTTTATAAATATGCAGCAAGAAAAGTGGAACATGTTGTGCCAAAGAAAATAGCTGCCATTGCTCCCCTTCTCACTCCCTCACTTTTGCATTTCATTAAAAAATCTGAATATGGATTTTGTTCATTCCAAGGTAAGTTTGGCCTTTTGCTTTAGTCTTGCATACACTGAGAGAATCTGCAGCCTTGTTCCCTCTCTGCACTACACCACTGCTGTTCCTGTGCCTTGCTACCCAATGCTGCTTGCCATGCTGTGGGATGGGACCTGTCTTGTCACTGAAGACTTGCTTGGCCATCATGGGGCTGTTGCCCAAGCCTGGCTCCTGTAAGCAGTCCTACTCTGTTTTGCTCACTCGGGTACTTGTCGCCACGCACGCAAGTAATACAGAGGCCTCTAGTTGCGATATATGCTATCTCTTCTCTTTCTCTCTCATTGCTAAGGCTAACACCTTTTATACCATTACAGAAATACTGAAAAATTCCACTAGAAGTTAAATCAGTAACATAGCGTTAGGCAATGTACTCACAAGGCGGCACAGTATGTCTTACACAGTTTCCTAATTAGTACCATAGACAGACAGTCCATTCTTAGAACAGCACAGTTAGCAAACAGCCATGTTTCACTTCTTCTTTGCTCTTGTTTACTTCATCCATGGTCTGGTCACAAGCTCCAGGGTGTTCTCCCAAGGCTGTTCTGTCCAAGGCTGTGTCTTGATTGAGCTTTCAGACCCCCACGGAGACCTAGGTCTCAATTCCTCATTCTCCTCGTCCCCCACAGATACTGACAGACTGCACACTGGCTGATCAGGACACTGGTTCTCTGTGCCTCGGTGGCTCTAGCACATGATTTTCCTCACATAGCAGCCCAACCTTGCTGCTCCCTTACTTCTGTTTGGTGCTGTTTATTGTGTGTTTAGTTGTTGCTGTTGTTTGTTTTGTAGGTTTTTTTCTGTTTCCTTGATATTTGTTCGTAATTACTATTCAGCGGATACCTTCTCCACTAAATATAAAAGGTCAATTTATGGAGATTGGGTTCCTATTATTCCCAATTCAGCAATTCAGTGAAAAACTTATTAGATATCTATTGCACAAAGTATTGCTCATTGGGATGCTGATCTGAATTTAATTTCTTATTGAAGATCAGCATTAGGGAAGGGTGGAAGAACAGAAAAGACTTTTAACTTGTCCTCAGAAAAGCAAAACTTAGAAACAAATGCATTGTTTGAAAGTCCTGGCAAAAACCTTAAGGACTGGCAGTTGTATAAAAAGAGACAAGGTGGAAGGAAAAAAAATTCCTTTAAAGCTCAAATGCATGTTGTCAGTATTACTCAGGAATCAATGTACTTCCTTATGAAAACTTTTCTGTCTTAGGGTGGAAAAAAATTGTCCCAATAGCTGGATAAAATCATAAAAAGGATAAAAAAAGTTTTCACTCCCAAAGCACAAATATTCTGCGGATAGTTATAATTCACTAAGTATTACATTAATTGAATCTGACAATCTGACATCTTGCTCTAAATATTCTCAGAGAAGGTGTAACCAAAACACATTGAAGCATCAGTTCCTCGACAAAAGTTGCCACTCCTGATCAGTGGTATTAATGACTTCCTGGTCCTAGCATCATTAGAACAACACAAAGACAAGTTCTTCCCCTTCTTCCTTCCCCCCCCCAACCCCAGTTTTACTTGTAAATAAGTGTGTCTGTGAGAATTGTGATTTTAGAACTGAGTTTCTGGATGAAGCAGGTGGTGATCAGTTCTTGCTGCTGTTTTGCAACAAAAGTTTGAGAAGGAAACGGTTCAAAACACCTCTTCTGACAGACTGATACTGATCACTGAATGTTGCCTTCCTGTACTATGAAGATGTCTAACATCTGAGAAAGAGTTTAATTTTAAAAGCAGTTAATGCCTTAGGGGTTAAATGCTTGCAAGCTGAACATCTTGAACAGCTTTGAAGTAATAGGATGTCCACATGACATGTTTTCGTGACAACACATAAGACAAGCAAAATAAATGAGTCTGGTGGGGCACTTAAACTATGCTGCTGCAGCTCAGAATATTCAGGCTAGCTAACATATTTTTCAAATGCATAATATATGCCTTTTAAGCATTATAAGACTTAAATTATAAAGGTATTCCAAACCACAAGTTAGCTTGCTCATTGTCTTGGTCAATATGCTTTTATAATTCTGACTGACATACCACACTTCGAAATACATATCCCAAAGAAATGCATAATCAGAGATAGGCACTAGGTGGTGTGGAAGAGCTAGATAGTAGGAAAGTATATTTGTGCAGATTTTAATTTCACCTTCTGCTGTAGCTGATGTAATGGGATTTGTTCTTCATAATAATTCTGGTTCTCTAGAGTTGATCAGACACTTTGACTTACCTTTCTTATTTGTAAATGTTAATTTAAATTAAATTAAAATTGTAAATGCTTTTTTCTCCCTTTTCTGACATTATAAATATTTTCTCATAAGTGAAAAAGAGCATTTTCACTTTTTTCCTGTAATTTTAATTTCTGAAGTTCTATAGCTTGCCCTTGTAAATTCTGAAATGCTGGGGCATTTTTCCAAAAGCGCTTATTTAATTTTAGCCTGTATTTTGCACAGACTAGAAGGATTACTTCCTTTATATCTTTCTTTCTTTTTTTTTTTTCCTTAATAGCACAAGTATAAGTAAATATGAGAGGGAAAAGAAATTGTGTGTATACGTCTTGTCACATGAAAGTATTTTAAGTATGGTAAATGTGCAGCTACTTTCCAAAATATAAAAAAAACACGCAAAGACAAAATTAAATATAAAATAATCTATAAAGGTCTATGTTGTTTAAAATTATTATGACTAGAAGATAAACAGATGTGAATAACAATAAAGAAATATTCTGTTCAAAAAGACGTCAGTAAAAACAAGATTTCAAAAAAGCTATGTAAATATGACTCTCTTCAGTTCTAATTAAATTAGTCTGAAAATGATACACAACCGCATTTACAGGAAGCTACTATTATACTGCATAATGGGCACACAAAAAGAAGAAAGAAAAGTATACTTAGCTATCCCTAGCAGATTTCTAGGCCAGTAATATATTCTTTGTTTACCTGAGGGTAAAACAGACTTTAGGGTTTTCTCTTAATTTTAATTCTGATGGTAAGTTTTCATTAGTGGGTTGGTCTCGAAAGCGTGGGGGGATTAATTTCAGCTAACTGTTCAAAGCAAGATTTCTTTAAATATAGATACGTATTTCTACTATCTATAAATCCACAACAAAAAATATTACATAATCATGCTTTCTCAAGACGTCAAGACACCAGGTAACTGCAATGAGCTTGGGTAACTTCTTGAACAGTCAACTGTGTCTTGGTGAGATGAGTGGGGTCCATTTCCCAAACACATAGAAAATACCCAAAGGATTAAAAAGCTGTATAAATACGGTCAGATATCTCAATTTTGTGTAAGGAACCCATGTTTGTTAAAAAGGCAGTTGAGGTGATTCCTAGTTTAGATCTATCTCATAATGAGGACAGCACTAAAGTTGTCAGTGTCTTCTATGTATGCTCAGAATCACAGGCTGAAAGTCTTTGTCTTCACAAGGAAAACTGAGACTTGGCCCAAGAAAAAGATTTTTAACATAGACCATAGACGTCTATGAAGTTGCAGCAATCAGGAGTGCATCCTGTTAAAAGAAGTCCATTGATGGCATCGGAGTCATCAGAGTACTGTCACGGGTGATGATGCTGAGAGAAAAGCTAAGTAGAAGAAAACAGAGAAGTTAGAAGCAATGAAATGAAAGCAAAGATGGCAAACATTGCATTAAGTAAATAAGCAAATAAAGATCCTTTTCTCACCAAATCACAAAATATATATGGGAAACCATAACAGTATGGCATCCGAAAACTACTTTTATTTAACTGTGCATACTTAATCTGATGTATTTATAGCTCTTAATTCCCTCCATCTCTTAATAACATTCTTTTTAATATGTGAGGGTATAAACCACGGTACTTTGCGGTAATTGGCTAATCAATCAGAAGAATTCTCATGTACACACACACTGGTGATCAGATCTAGGGAGATCATTTTAATATTCTGCAAATACCTTTAAGCAAACCCTAGGGACAAATTAAGTAAAAAGTGCCACAAACAATTTCTTTCCTATAGCCACATGTAGGCTTTAAACTCTGCTGTTAAATACTGTGGGTTGATTCTGTTGAGCCTTTTGAATGTAATGAGCATAAATGTTCGATATACTGCCATATGGTTTCTACATATGGACAGACTGCAATTAATGCTGGAGATTATAATTTGTCTCTTATTTATTTCATTTAACTGTATGATCAAAGTTAACCTATTTGTACTGAAGATCTGTATACGTACATGACTATAAGCATAACTGCTCCTATGCTTAACTACTGTTTGTGTATCATGTGTGTGATATATAAGTAACAGAACACAGAAGAAAAACTTAATGTCAGAAATATTTCTGTAAAACTACTTTGCTATAATACTGTTATTTTTTCTCATCTTGTAATGTGGAAAACTACCAGAAAACATAATATTCTTTTTATTAGTCAATTATAATTAAATTATATCTTATTTTAATGCATATAGTACATTTGAAACAGTGGGCTAAAGCAGGATCACATTTTCTTAATTAAATGTTACGTTCTGGTTTAATTCGTTGCATCCTATGAAAAGCTCCTAAAAAAAGAAGTCAAATTTTTAGCAAGATCTGCAAGATTAAGCAACTGATAATATTTGTGATCTAAGAGTAGATGACTTTCAAGAAAATTCCAGGACATGAGAACTGGCAGTTTTGCTAAGTTGTATTGAGATACATACACTGAAGAAGCACTTCTTTCTATTTTATCTTAATTTGGACCACAGCTAGAGCACTACTGCAAATGAGTTAGCATTTTTCTCCCCTTTTTTCAATAAAATTGACCCTGAAATTCAGTAAAATACAATTTGAGATCATTTCATGATGAAATTCTGCTTTGTTAACAGTTAAAGGACCCAAATCTTATTTTATCATCTTCTTGTGCATGGAGTTCAGCTCATAAAAATTTATAAAATATACTATAAAAATCAGTCTGGTCTACATAAAAATATCAAATAACAAAATGGTTCTTGCTTGAACCAAAGTTGAGCCTAGTATGTCATACTGATAGTAATACTCAAATGTATTAGGACATAGATCTACATAAGAGAAGTTTCATGTGATAAATTGCATTCTGTAAATGTCTTACATTTTGAATGTCTATGTTTATTTATGTTGCTTCTCAGCATGTATGATGCCTTTGCATATCATGAAGCTTTCACATGGCAGTAGTGAAATAAGAACTAGTTTGATTTTCTGCAGACCAGTTTATATGTGAAATCTTCCATATAACACTTTTCCTGTACAAATGTACAGAACTGCAAGTGAAAGCCAATTTAACTACATATATATGGGCTTGATAGTGATTTATATACTCAGTCTTTATAGTGATGAAAATTCAACATTGTATAAAATACTTTCTTGCTGAAAATAAGATAGGGTTAATTGTTCCTACATTTAATAAAACCTATTTTTTGTACTGTTTAAATCCTTTAATAATGAAGTATGATTAAAGTTTCCATCAAACAAACAAGTATGAAATTTATGAATTGAGGAACATGTTGTGTAACACTGTTGATTTGAAAATATTATGCCAAATACCACGATGTTTCAAAGAATTTTTTTCCTTAAGACATTGAAATATGGGAGTTCTTTCAATACTAAAGTTAAACAAACTTGCATCAAAAGTACACATTTCCTTGCAAGACGTGCACACCTGCCTAAGTTACAAGGACTGCTAAAAAAAAAAAAAGAAAAAAAATGAAAAAAAAAAAAAGAAGGAAGAGAGAAAAAAAAGACTTGGTGCTGAAATTCATCCTCAGCATAACTCAATTGGAGCTAATGAAGTTATGCCAGCAGGACTGTGATGTGTTTCCTTAAAGATGTTCTTAAATGTACACACTTGTCTGAAATGCAAAAGGCTGTGTCAATGGTAAAGAGAAAAAGACAAGGAAAAAGAAAAAAGAGAGAAAAAAAAAGAGAAAAAAAACAAAAGAGAGGAAAAAAGGGAAAAAAAAGAGATATTCACCACTGGCATAACTTCACTGTCATCTATGGAGAATTACGTTTGCATTTTTATAGGATTACTTTTAAAAAAGGAACTGTAGATTGTTGTACGGTAGATTTTGGGTTATCTAAATGGCAGCCAAAACAAACCCAATGGAAAGAATAATCAAGTATTCTCCCTTATATGCCAGCCTTTCCCCCACGATTGATCTTCGTTCAATTTAAAGACAAAAATTTGAGTGTCAGTATGCTTCATTAGGTCTCTTTTGTTCACATTATCCATCTAGCAAAGACTGACAATATACCCACACATCTTCATCTACAATATATCCTTCATCTCCTGGGTAAACATGGAGATGAAGGAAACACTGGCAATTGGAGATTAGTTTTTTCAGGAAGTTCATGTCTGAAGACTGTTTTAAGAATAGTTTAAGAGGTGCAATATTATATGTTGCCTGTAGGTACAAACTCATCATCACTGTTAATTTCATCATACTTTTTTCAGTCACTCAACTGCAATCAGTTTTCATTCTTATTGGTTTGTTTCCTCTGTGTATTCTACCTGCAAATCACAAAACATAGATAACACTGTTTGAATAAAGTAATAAAACCAAGTACCCGTATCAGTGTAGGTCTATATCAATAGCTTAGGCAACAAAAAACCATACATATTTCTTACAGTACGTTCACCATCTTTAAAACCAAACATGTCTCATTCAAACGTAATAGCTTACTTGCAGCATCTATTTTGTCTGATGGATAAGAAAGTTATGTGCAACTCAAAATGCTGGGGTTGATACCTTCCTGACAGTTATTCTGGCAGGGAGATATGCAAGTAATTAGCACTGACAATAGTTTTGAACAACCCCTGTTATAGTGTCCCTTGTAAAGCTGGAGCAATAGGTAAGCAGATAGAAATCTAGATCTACACACCCAGCACTGCATAGCAATTTCGTCAGTTCTTTTTCTATGAAAATCCTAATGAAACATGATGCAATAGCTGATGTAGAAACAAACTGATGCAGGGCACCTGAAGCATGGCCTCTGGGGATGCTTGTCCAACTCTCAAGGCAACAAAATACTCTCACAAAGGCCCTCAGTTCTAGGCCTGCTCAGGGATGTACTGCCAGATCGCACTGTTTCCCTTCTAAATATATCTCCACACTAACGAACTAATCTGTTAAAGTTATTTCACTGACAACACTTCTACAAGAACAACAAACAAGACAGGCGAAACTTCACTTGGTGCTTCAGCAGAGAGCGGGCACTGCAGCTTAGAGGTTGCTATTCAGAATACCCCATCACAAGACACACAGTTGTTCCAGCAAGAACTGCAAGACCAGTTTGGCTTATTCCTGAATATGACATTTGTTACTCTACAGCTCCCAAATTAGGATGGAAAACAGAGTTAAAACAGACTGGAGTATAGACTGAAGCATGGTGCTGACCACAATGGCTGCCATATTAAAAAACTTTATTCTGCCCATAGCATGAGGTAAAATGCACATCTTTCAAGCATGGAAGATGATTCATTTTAGTGACCAATGCATGAGGAAATCTCAGACGTTATTCACTTTCTGAGGTAGAAAGGATTTTAATAAAAGGAGAATAAACCTGGGCACCTATAGCAAAACACTGGACTACAGGAAGTCTTTGCTGCTTCTTTCAGTTTAATTTTGGTCCATTTCCTACAAATAAACACACATATCTGTCTTCTGTGGTATATATAAATTGCAGTAGAGATCTACCAATAATCAGGAAATTCCTGGTTGAGTGGATCAACTTGACTTACTGCAAATCAACTTAACAAATGGAAAATAACTTGTTTCAAGGAATAAGTTTGACTAATGTCTAAAATGAGGATGACATTATTTTTTAATTCGTTACTAAGTACAATTAAGTGTGTCAGATTAGTCTAAGATTCAGAGGGTGAATTGACCTTTAGTCCATGATAGTATTCTCTCCAGCTTTTAGATATGGAGAATCACATCTACATGGTAACTATATTAGCTCTCAGGAGTTTCTGGGGAAGTGAGAAGGGTCTGACTACTCACAGCATGTTCCCTCATTTATTTTTGAAGGCTCCTGGCCCAGAGAAGATGTTAAATGAGTAGAGGTTTTGTTTTGTTTTGTCTTCCCCTCACTGAACTCAGAAGAATGAGAATAAAAGATGAGAAGAAATTTGAGAAGGAAAGACAATTCATCATATCAATTTTGTTGAGATGTTGGAAGCTCTGTTAATTTCAGATGTAAACTTCACCCTAATACTAATCAGCTAATTTAGAACTTGGTAAATATCCCCCTTAGACAAACAACCGTAGAGTAAGTTAATTTTAGTTTTTATGACTGTTTCTGAGTATGAATTCTAAGTTTAGCTTGGCAAGAACTCTATTTTTATAATCCCATTTTTAATCATTAAGAGATGTCTTCTAAGAGCGTATGTGCAAGAGCAGCAAATGCATAATAAGCGGTGCCCTATCCTCATATTACATCAGCTCCTGGGATAAGCTTATTTCAGGCTTTGATATCTTCCTTTCCCCAGTGGAGAAAGTCTATTTCTAACAAGTCCCTTGCACTTGATGATTTTATTTTGGATTACTGTAATTGTGCCACGTGCTTCAGAGAGATGTCTGATACCTACTGCAACCTTTACATGATACTTCTCTCTCTTAGCCAGTTTCAGGCATTATTATATCGTGAAGTTGAATGTGGCAGTGGCGTGACTTTTTGTTGCTTCTGTCAATTAATCTGCCATCTCTTTTTTGCCTTCAGGTATTTTACTTCCCAGTGAAGACACTCCATGTATCTTTTTCACATACAGTTGTTTACAGACTGCTGGACAGAGAAACTCAAGGCCTACTCTCTTCTCAGGTCTTACTTAAAACTAACTTATTTGTCTCAAATTGATTATAAAGACTGAAGATAATTTTATTCAGTTTCTATTTCATTAACATATATCTGTACTATAATAATTCAGAGTTTTTTTATTTTTAAAAAAAAAAAAAACATTAAATACATCTCTTGCAATAAAGGAGAAAGATGAATCCTAAAGATTCCTGCATAAATCTTGTTCACTGCAACAGTTCTCTGACTTTTATATCAAATTTTCAATCAGATATTTTAAGATGTCTATAACAAGTAAGGGTTACTGTACAGAAGTACCATGAGATACCAACTCATTATAAGGGGTTAATACTTGTGCACTTGGCACTGCACTTTGCAAAGTAGGGGAGGACACAGTGTACCAAGTAAGAAAGTACAGAATTTGAAAAAAAACATCAAACCCAATTAACTTTTTTTTGTTTGTTTTTATAGTTGTCAGGATCAGTCTATTGTATAAGAGATGCCCTACAACTCAAAAAGTACACAACTTTGATCCAAAGGAAAGTTGACAGCAAACCTTTCAATAGGTAGTTAATTCAAGCTTACAAGTCACTGAGGAGGGTGGGGGGAGAGGAGTTAAATGAAAAATAAGAAGAAAGGATCTTTAGATGTGATGCCTCTGTGCACAAAAGAGGAAGAGACAACCAAGCCACTAAATCAGTATTTTTTCCTATGCAAAGGAACATATTAAGTCAAAAAATATTGACACTTGTTCTACTTTTCTCTTTCTCCTTAGTCTGCTAACATTCAGAAAATGCACACAAGCATATAATACTAAGCATAAGATCATTGACAGATAACTAAGCTAAGACAATAAAGTGTTTCAGTAGAGACTTGAGAGACCACAAAGATATACTTGGTCTTCAGTTTTAAAAGTAGTCTTTTTTAATGTAATAATGTTTTTGTATTGAAAATGTACAAGGAAGAAGGGAGAAGAAAGATGATTTCTCAAGCTTTCTGATCAAACCAATCTCTTTAATGCAAACTTAAAATACACAGACAGAGGGAGCCCATGCTTTAAACACGGAATATCTACAAAACAGTTTATCAGTTTGTAGATCTTATAAGATAATGAAAAAAAAAAGAAAGAAAGAAAAACAGAAAGGGCAAACATCTCCCACCCCAAAACACAGGAATAACAGTAAGCTTTTATGTATCAGCTGCAAAGCATGTAGTTTGTGTTAGAAATTTCTGAAAAGAAATCTCATGCTCATTTAAAACTTTTCCAGTCATTGTCTGGACATTATTGTGACCTCTGAGCTACTGATTTCTTAGTCTGACTTCTTCATTTTCATATTGACTATTTGGTAGTACTTTAAACATTTCTTAAACTATCATCTTTCACAGTTTAGAAAGACTTTACTATGTAATGCTTTATATGCCTCCACTTGGAGTAATCATTCTGAGCTAAAACTTTCAAGCATTCTATTTTTCTGATGACATTCATTATTCATTATTATTCATAAATTTATTGCATCACTAATTCATTTTTTTCCTCTGCCGTCATTTTAATCATCATCTCAAAACACTTTTTTGCTGCTTATCATTTTCTCTCTGATCCCAAAACACTTTTATTACTTACGTATTCATTTTAATATAGAAAACATTACACACAAAAGTTCATGGGTAGAATCACATTCCTGCCCTGCATCCATTCTCTCCCCCTACAAAGGCTCTTATGACCTTCTGCCTGTCAAGAGTCACATATGGCTTATTTTTATTTCTTTTTTCCTTGATGTAAAACCATTTAGGTTTCATTCACTCATGGTAAACAATCATCTCATTCTTGGCAGTGCCAATGTGATTTCATCACCAGTTTCTATAAACAGTCCCTGTTGCCAATTTGTTTTTATCTGCAGAAGGACAATAATTCCAGACTGTAGAAAAGACAATGCTTTATCTTTGTTTTTAATGAAAGTTATTAAAATGTTATTATTAAAATTGTTTCTCATACAAAATGAGATGCCTTGCTTTTATGCCAGGTTCTCAAACAGCACTTTGAAGTGTAGTGATCAAAATTAATTGTAATGTTGATACGTGTACAACATCTTAGTTGACAGGCAGCTGCACTGAACACCAGTTCTAATGGTATTATGATTGCAGATTGACTATTTGAAGGCAATTTATAGAAGAAACACATATTTTCTGTGCTTATGAATACTGCATTTCTTTTAAAAAAAAACAACCAAACTACCTATTTATGCAATTAATGAAATTATTTGTACCTATAAACAAATACATTCCCAATCTCTGAAGACTATATTATATATGTTATTTGTTGATGCTTAACTTCCACATTCAGAATATGAGAAAATGACAGAGGTGCTACTGGTAAGAATTCATGCAATATTTGACCTTTTAATTTTTTTTTCTTTTCTAAAATAATCACAGATCATAATATAAATACTGTTTATAATGTCAAAATCTCCATGTTTCAATACACCATTAATATATATTATGGAAAGAAGGCAATATTAATATAAAATACTGTTTTTAAAATAAATGGAGTACAAATTAAATTATTTTTAATCAAAGAAGTGACCACTTTTTTTTAAAATGTTATTTCATTCAATATACTTCTTCTACTGTAAAAATAATAACGAATAAATACCTTATTATTCAGCTAAATCAAAATAATGCTGCTTTAATATAGTTATTTTATCATAATATTCTTGCATTCACAAAACATAGTATTTCCAAGGGAAAGAGAATGATTTTCATCCAAATATGTAATGACCCTTTTGTCTCAGGCAGAACTCAACATAGTAGTTTTAGTAGTGTAATATTTCTAGGGTGGAAATCCAATAACAGGGAAACCAAACTATGCGGTTATGAAAGCTGTCTATCTGGAGACATATTATTAACCAGTGCTTGAGCTTTCTGTTTACTTTGGAGGTATTTATATTTATGGCTATGCATTTGTGGCTTTCTCTTGCTAAATATTTCTGAAATGCAGTATTTCTAATAGACAACACAAATCATCATAGCTTCAGTGGTATTCTTTTCCTAAGGAACAAATAGGAGGGGCAATGAAGGACTTCTGCTGCTGCTCTTTGTTTCCACATCTTATTCTTCAGTGTTCTGTTGCTTTATAAATAATGCATTTATGTTAGTTTTCATAAAGGTATATGTACTTTCCACTGTTATAGTATCTGAACATGAATGCTTTTGTGCTCATAGATCCCTTTGAAACGGAAAATAAACATAATCCTGCTGCAGAGCTGTGGGGCCAAGGAGGAGATTCTATTATTTTCTTAAAACCAGCCACGCAGCTAACATCAAAAGTATCCTGTCCAACTTCCTATATTGCAAACATGAAAATAAATTCAAGAACTGTTTAAAATGCCCTTCATACCATTCAAGAATCTATATGTTTGTGCAGTAATGTAGGCAACAAGCAGGGCAGCCAAGTGACAGAATTCTTGAAGATGAGGACAAAGCCATTCTGATCATTCTGAAAGGCATAGATATAGCTGAGCAGATCAGCTGACAGTCAAAGATCAGCAGGGATGGGTCGCAGGCCAGGGAAAGAATTTCAGACCTCCCTAATGAAGGGTGACATCAAGTCATTCTTTCTCTTCTTATCTCTTTTAGACTGTCAGTAGTATACATAGCATGTGTAGAATTCAAGTTTCCTAATATTTTACCTAAGACGCTAAACACTACTGTATTTTTAGCAAGATAATTCAAATAAAAGAAATAGTTGCACATAAAATTATCCAATGCTTGAAACAGCCTCACTGTGTTCAAAAACACAGTTTTAAAATGCATCAGTACCCTTTCACCTTTGAAACTATAAAATTACAACTATACACTACAAAATAACCAAATCACAGATAATCACTGTGACACCTCTAACCTTTAATTTGTTGTTATTACTTCCTGTTTGTAAGCACAAACCTAGCTCTTATATTGGATGAGTAAAACAAGGTAAAACAAAAGCAGATTGTAACTATGGAGAAATTAGAAGCCAACACAAAATTATATATTATATCATGTTTCACTGCTGCCTGTCACTGAATACCAACAAAGGAACTAAGAATTCCAGGGCTGATCCTTGGGGAAAATTATCTTAATCTTGAAATTCCAAGACCTGCAGTTTTCTGAGACAGCTGCCTCCAAGGGCTGCTTAGCTCTTCAAATGGATGGCTAAAAAATAGAAGAAGTTCAGAAAACTTTTTGGCCCAAGAGTCAAGATGCCTCAATCTACATTTAAATAAATAATTTAGTGCATCCAAACACTGGGAAAGACCAGAATTTTCTCATATTCCTCCAAGATTACCCTCCATAACGGTTTATAACATAGAATGATACCTCCTAGGGACAGGATCTAACTCGCTCTGCATGTCCAGACCCAGGAAAAAAGACGGAGAGGTCTGACATCTGCTCACAAACCTACATGAACCCAAACTTACAACATTGCCATCTAAATATTAAAACAATATGGTAAAACATGATGACTTTCCAAATTTATTTTTTCTTTTATGTTGATATGATGAAAAATTTAAATGGCACACCCTATCTATTTAGAGAAACTATCTCCTTTAAAAAAAACTACTACTAAATAGTGATTTTTTTTTGTAATCCCAGTAAAATAATCTTAAATCAAGTATGCCTTCTATGAACAGTTGATATTATTATAATAAATTAAAATGATTTATCTCAGAAACATCTGAACACAAGTGACAGTAAAAATAAGCATTGATCATAATTTGAAACATAAAAGATCTTCTGAGGTTCCTGCTACCTTAAAGCAGCTAGCTCATTTCAAATCAGCTGGAGGGTCAGAAGAGGGAAGGTAGGAAGTCTGCTAAAAAGCTAGAGTGCATTCCGGTATCTTACACTGAAGATACTGGCTTGATGTTCAACGTTAACACTGGGATGAGTCCACTAGGTTGACAACACATTCCTCCATTATCACATCCCCCTGTCTGAGTGAGATCCTGACTCTGCACATTGTTAGACTGATGTCATGCTTAAAAAGTGATTTAAATCCAGATCAGATCCAGATTGGGGCTGGTCTTCATATGCTCCAGATAAGCTTTCCAAGTGAGAGAGGCTGATGGTTGTTTTTTTTTTTAACTTAGAGCTGTCACTGGAAGCAAGGGGAAGGAAACACTGATGCCTGCAGCCACAGTGTGCTGCTGCTTGCCTTTCCTCTTTTCCTGGGGAGCTGATTGTGGGGGTCTGGCCTCACAGGTCATGACAAAAGACCAATGTCATCACGCAGGAGGAGGGCAGCCCAGTGGGATTTACGGAAACAGGCCATCTGTCATGGAGGAACTGCGTGTGCTTACTTACCACATGGCTTTTGATGCTCAAAGTGATGAGCATCTGTTCTGGTTTCAGCAGGCAGGCCTGGAAACCCCACACAGCCTTTCGCTCACCCCCCCCTCCTCCCAGCTGGGATGGGGGAGAGAATCGAGAAATAAGGTAGAACTCGGGGGTTGAGATAAAAACTATTTACTAACAGAAAGAAGAAAATAGAGTACAATAACAGTAATGATAATTATATACAAAATAAGTGATTGTACAAAGCAATTGCTCACCGACCGCGACCGATGCTCAGCCAATCCCCAAGCAAACGGGCCCTCCCCGCTCACTTCCCTTCCTTATATTACATGATGTCATATGGTATGGAATATCCCTTTTGGTCAGTTTGGGTCAGCTGCCCCATTCTTGTCCCCTCCTAGCTCCCTAGCATACATATATGTATGACACACACATACATA
>WBMW01005733.1:313453-329023 GCA_013396635.1 Penelope pileata | reverse complement strand
CCTGCCTACTGAAACCAGAACAACAGCACAGCTGCTCAAGTTAGAATTATCACATTAGTTTAAGCAAGGATTCAAGATTAAGTTTTTTGTGATGTGTTCTATTGCACATGTATCTTCTAGGGAAACAAGACATCTTATATCAATTGTTATGTAGTGATCTCAAATTTCAACTGCTGGGGTGCCAAACAACTGAATTATTATGACTAAGTGACTATGTCTTTTTCTAGCAGTTTACTGTTTTGCCTTTAGAACAGTCACAATAACAGGGATACAAAAAAAGCTTTTCCTCATTGTGAATTACTACTGCTGTCCATAATATATACAGACTACTTTATCTTATAATATGCTTAGGCCCTGCACAATTTGGGGTTCTTACACTTATCTCAATAACAGTAGTATTTCTTCAAGTACTTAGAATTCTGGCTTTCTTTTCCAGATTTTAAGTAGTACCACAAAAGAGGCATGAAGTTATTTTACGATCAGTTAAATACAGAATGTATGGAGATAAGAATTTTCAACTTATGATGATAATGGGCTTTCAAACTGTCGTGTTTTTTTGTCTTATCTCTACACCGTGCAACAATGAAGTCCAACACAACCTCATGTTTAACTGGAGAAATAAAAACACCAACAAAAATTAACTTGCAATAAGTCATGCAAGCATTACATAGGCAGTAATGCTGAACAAGTCACTATAAATTGATTTAGAACTATTTGTTACTGCTATAAAATATCAAAATCAGTAACTGACTAATGCAGAGGATTATTTCAGATAGATTACTGCTATTGAATTAATTTTCAAGACTTGATTTATTCTTGCTTAACATAACATAGTTAAATTCTCATCTCTCTCAATTTCGCCCTCCTGGTGTTACTACAGCTAAGAAAGTTTATGCAAAACTTACATATGAGTTTTTCAACACCTACACAATTTCTTGGCATGATGCCTTTTATTTGAAAGCTAATGGGAAAAAAAAACAACCTTATTATTATTGGTTTGAATATGATCTACGCAGACAGTTTGTAAAATATACAGACCGGAGTCATGCTAGTGTGTAACGTGAGCTACACTCCTAAAAAATTAGGAAAAAAAAAAGAGAACTATTAGGGAAACAAAGTTAATTTGGTTAAAATATCAAATAGTGAATAAAGTATTATAGGTTAAGTCAATCTGTCTCCTAAGTCCACAGTAACTTCATTGAAGCTAAAAGAATTTTTCCAGAATGACATAGATACCTGTGTTTAGTATGTTCTGATTACATTCTATTTTTAGATTTTAATATTATTGTCATCATCCACTGGTTGACTATCTTGCATTAATTGTGCCTTCTAAAAAGTGGCAGTTAAGTACTGTATTAAAGGGAACTATGCTGCTGCTGCAAGTTTGACTTTGCAGGAGAGATGCAAAACCAAAGCCTCTTGTCTATTAAAGATCTTATCACATCGTTTTGCAAGCATAATATGTTATCTATTTCTTGTATAAACTGCAGTTACCATAATTACATTCTGCCTTCCTGAATTCCTTCTGCTGTATCATTTTGATATTTCTCACTTTCTCTCCTAAAACTGGAGTGTAATATTGCTTTATACTGTTAAGCATCTGCTGTATTCTACCCCAGTGGTGCCTGATTCACTGGTAAGTGTAGTGACTGTATGCCTGATACATAAAACACTTCGGTATCCTTTGGGATAAATATAAATGCAGAGTGTTGTAACAAATCTGTAGTCACCAAGGACTTTGTGGTTACCACTGTGCTGAAAGTTGTAGCAACTGGGAACATCACAAGCAGCAGTGACGGAACAGTAGAATCAGTTTTTAAATTAGAAGCATCTGACTCTAAGCTAGAAGAATCTATAGAAATATAGGAATTACAACACAGTTGAACAGCTGTTACTAATCTTTAGAAGACACTGGTAAGAATCAGTGTTGTCAGGAAGTCTAGCACTCCTGATATGAAATGACTCTGGATGTCTCGAGAGAAGGATGCATCTTAAGACTTTGCAACAAGAACAGCTTTCCTACATCTGCCTTCAGTGTCCTTGAAATTTCCATGAGTACACTGGAAAGGGAGTGGTATGCTCCACAGAGCTGCATTTGGAAGCATCACACTTTGCTTAAATATCACAATAACATTGATGATTTAATCAAGAGGTGTTTGTTTTGAAATTCTCCTGGATTGGGAGTGGCTTATTTGAACTGTTTGGACCTCAGAAGTCTCTCTAGGTGGTAAAAACCTAGAACAAAACTTCCCTGTGATACCCAATTCTTCCCTACAGGAAGTAAAACAGGAACAGTAGGTTCCAATATTTATGTAAAAGCTATTTAGAGATCTCCAGTGCTGAGAATTTCAATTTTTAATTGTGGTATCTGTAAAGCCCATTTTTTGATGAAGTGAAGAATTGGACTTGAACTTCAAGGAAATTTGAAATATGATACAGTAAAGCACTTCCACTTCATTAAATAAATCAACATCTTCCAAACAACACAATGGAATAATATTTCAATGATGAATTAAACAAAATCAATCACCCTGTTGTATTTGTTATGATCAGTAATGAGAAAAAATATTTTTTCTGCCAGTCAATTGAAGGGATTGTCCTCTCTACACTGCACTGGTTCAGCCACACCTTGAGCACTGTGTGCAGTTTTGGGCACCACAGTACAAGAAGGACAAAATTAGATTGTCCAAAGGAGAGGTACAAAGATGACAAAGGATTTAGAACGGAATACTTAAGGAGTAGCTGCAATCTCTTAGTTTGTTCAGCACGCAGAAGACTGAGGGGAGACCTCATTGCAACCTATTGCTTCCTCACAATGGGGAGCAGAGAGGAGGAACTGATCTCTCTGGTGACCAGTACTAAAATCCAAGGGAACAGCATGAAGCTGCAACAGGGGAAGTTCAGGTTGGATCTCAGGAAAAGACTCCTCACCAAGAGGGTGGTCAGGCACTGGAACACAGCAGTGGCCATGGCACCAAGCTTGCTGGAGTTCAAGAAGCATCTCAACAATGCTCTCAGACATATGCTCTGATTTTTGGTTGGTCCTGTGTGGAGCCAGGAGCTGGACTTGATAATCCTTATGGGTCCCTTCCAACTAGGGATATTCTATGAATTTATTCTACCATTTATGATTTTGACTTGTAGATGAAACTCCTTATTCCTTAAGGAAGACAATACTATTTTCTTCTCTCTTTGCAAACTGCCTATCTTTGCATTTCATTTGTTTATATACATATATAGAAAATGTTTAACATTTTATCATGTTTTGACTTTTACTCTTTTTTCCCCTGAAAGCAGTTCTTATAACATTCTTATCTGTAATGCGCCCACATTGACTAAACAGCTAATGGTTTTAACTTTGTTTCAGTATGGTTTCATGAAACCCATTCCTTTAAAAAAAATCCAAAGCCTAGTTTCATTTTCTTATATCACATTTGTTCTGATGTTCTTGAAAATGGCAAGAAGCTAGAGAAAGCTTTTTCTAAAAGAAAACTAGTAGGGCTTCCTGTGACTGTAAATTTAAATAGCAGTTAATAATAAAGATGGGCTTAGTAAGGAAAACTGAAGACGTTATTGCAAAGGTCAGCATTCATCACAAGAAAAAATGAATTAATGGCTAATCAGCTAATTAGCTAACATACACCGTGATGCAAGACTATGACATCTGGCTGCAATACTCTGTCAAAGGCAGTTTTTCAAACTCATGCTCTAGCTTGCAGTAAATGTGTTTAAGTAAAATATGTAATTATTATTCTTCAAATTAGTTGAGAGATGAGTCTGGGATTTTAAACCAGAAATGCAGAACAATGAATTATTCATGTTAGTGCTCCTCCCATCATTTGATCTTCTGTGTATCTTGGATATTCCCTATGCACAACTCCCACCTGCAACAGCTGAATGCTGATGATTTGCCTTATCTCAGGAACTGTATTTTTGAGATCCTCTAGCCTTCTCTAGAAAATCCACTGTTGTCTTACAATCATGAGCTTTGCTGGGTTTTCGTTTGTTTACCCTGAGAACATAAGACAAATTTGAAGAAGCATAGCAATGAGAAGATGCAACATTACTTCACTGGAAGAACAGACTAACAAGTAAAGACAGGAAATCTCTTTATGTTCACCAGCACACTTCTGTTTTATAATGAATCTTTGGCTTAAGTCATAAGTAAATAGTGCAAAGATAGTGGTGACTATAGACTCTGGAGGGCAAGAAAACAGAAAGCAAGTCTCAAATTCCTTTGAGGACTAAACTGGAAATACTTAAATATTTTGGCACTCAAAGCTTTACGCATTGGCCAACTTTCCAGTTTGCATCTAGCACTAAGTATGTAGGCAGGCAGCAATCCCAATGCTGAATAATTATGCAGTCGGAAATAAGCTTGGGAATGCAATACGATGATTTGCAAGAAATTGTGTGGTGACAAATGATCAACCAGAAGATAAGCAACAAGCAGACAAAATGACAGCACCGCAAAATTCATCAGCACCAATGCACTGTTCATTAACAGCAGCCCCCCTTTATCTTCTTCTAGTGCTAAATTAGAATTTCCCCTGCAATGACTTCCCCCCTCCAGTTAACTTTTTTAAATCCATTTAACTAAAAATTTTAGTTTTTAGTTCATCACCAAGAGAGCTATTGAGTTTTAACTTAGATAGTCAGATGGACACATTTTAAAGTCTTATTTCTTTCTGTTAAGAACATGCAAAAAATAAATCAAGGTTGTTTTGATAATCATATTTGAGGTTGAAATCCATACACTACTACTGCCCAGGGTCTGATGTAAATCAGATGCTAAAGTGTTGCTATGTTCACCTAATTGCAGTTGGCTAGCAGATTGCTTTGAGGGGATGAGATGCTTTGTTTGGAAGGAAGATGAAAGACTCAAGGGTGAAAAGGTTCAAATGGGTTAAAGAGCTGAGAAATAGCATTCATATGGGCATGCAGGGAGAAATGACTTGTTAGGGCTTTTGGTGAAGCCAGTGAAGTCAGAATGGAGTCTTAATTTGTTAAGCAAAGTATCACCAGCTATCAATAGGAGGATTAACAGAAAAGAGGAAGCTGCAAGTCACTGTTTATAAACATAAAAGCATCACTACTTTGTTTTGCAACATATGCTTTTTGCACTAGGATCATTATAAAGCTTATCTGCAATAAACATAAAAAGAACACATGGGGAAGGTAAGCAATCAAACTAAAATTCCTTTACATTTTCAGAGCATCCAGCAACTCAGCTGTCTAGCTAGATTAGTTGGTAAGGCCTGCATTAAACCTTTTGCGCAGAATTTCTAATCACTTGAAAGGAATTTTGGAATCTCACTTAGCATTGCTGATCACAAATAAGAATCTAAACTCCCCTTTTCTGTCGTTGCCGTTCTTATGCCACCTTCTCCAGGAAACCAAAAGAGCCTCAGATCATCTTGAAGTGTCCCTAACTTCTTGAATGTCAAACATTGATTGAGTCTGGCTGACTTTTGTTATCACAGCAGGACAGAATCCTTCAGGCTTTTCATCCGTGTACTGAATTTCCCATAAGACCTTATTTTTCTTAATTTGAGTTTCATTATACCTTACTGTATGGTACATCAGATGTAGTGAAGTGCACATACTAACAGACATTTCATTGTCTTAGTTTAAAAGAAGTTTACTTAATTTTACAGCAGAAAGCCTGTACTATTTTCCTTATTTCTCTTCCTCTGGAAAATATCTATCTTGTATACTGTGTGCACTCTGAAAACAGTTTGGTACTCAGGAAACAAAAGTTACAGAGCTCCAGCACTCTCATAGTTCCTCCTTATAATCAGTCTGAATCTAGCATTTGAATTTAAGGAAGGCTGTGTCTCAACCTTCCGCCATGCACTTCTGTGTACACTCTAGCTTCATCTCATATACCCTCTGATAAAACATCTAATAGTATATATACATACAAATTCTTGCTATCAGTTTGTGACTTAGCTAAGGATGGGGATAAGTCCTTAAGACTTGTAATCCTGAGATACAGAAAGATCATAGATACACAAGAACTAAAAGGTGAAGAATATTAGAAAAAAAATGAAGTGATTAAATGCATCAGTTACAGGTTAACAGGAAGATGTTACGAGCTGAATTCTCTTCAGCTGAGAAACAGGAAGAAAAAAGGTGTATTAACTTATCAGATGATTATCACTGTGATATGACTGCAACAAAGGTCACTATACTTTATGAAGTTCAGGTAGGAAGATGCAAGTGATGTACCACATCAGCAAGATCTTATCTGGAAGGCTGTGTACACCTATATTTGCCCCAATCAAAAAAGTGAACTCAACCTGGAACAGACATGAAGTGTTATTAGTGTAGCTGAGAGTACAGAAAGTCAGAAAGGAAATTAAACTGCACTTTATGGAGAGAGGAAAAAGAGACAGAGAGATGGGGGGGAAAGGGAATAACCTAAATAAAGAAAAATTTGAGGGACAAGCGTAGTGGGTATGACAGTGGTAACAGCTGAAGCAAAAGATGGCAGGAAGCCATCCATTTTTTAAAAAGTTCTCCAAATTATAGTAGAGAAAAGCTTTTTTTAAAAAACAGCTTTAACAAATACTGGCATGACATTGAGGAAGCTGATAGTAAAGAACTACATTTAACTCTTCAGAAGGTCACATTTTGGGGACTGCACTCGATCTCTAGAAGTCCATTCCAACTCCTACAATTCTGTATCTGTGGTATTTTAGAGGAGTGTAAGACTGAAAACATATGCAATATATCAAGAAAAGATAGTTTCTATAGACTAAGAAAAGCCCTAAGAATTAGTGGCAAATATGTCTTTATTATGTGTCTCTTTGCATAATAAGTGGAAAATATTAGTGGACACCTGTTGTCTTCTGGAAGTTTGAACAACTGCTGCCGATTCTATTAGGTTTTTGGAGAAGAACTGCGCTAGCATTGTATTAGATAATCTTCACACATCTGTGCAAAGATTTTGAGTTCTGAATTACTTCTTCCTGGCCATTTTCCTTTAATATAATAGACTAATATATTCATACTCAAAGGTCAAGTTTTATAATAAACTGAAGTTTCTGGCGCTTTTTTAAAAAGAAAATCCACAGAAATTATGGCAGAAAAGACATCATGGTAAGGCAGAATGAAAAAAAAGCATATTAACAGACTTCCTCCACATACACTCCATCCCTGTGAGAGATAAACTCTCCTTCCTGGAAGTGGTTTCAGTGGCTTTTTGACTTGCAGGAAACTTTGTACCACATCTTCAAGGCTCTCACCTGTCTTTAGGTATGCTTCCCACTATTCTCTCCCTTAAAAGGATGAGCTAATCATCCTTTGCTCAAAGGATCTTCCCCCCGCCCCCCCCCCCCTTCACCACACTTGGGAACCTGAAACCCTCCTTAATTCTATACATTGTATTGGAACATGGGTTTTCTCTCCTTTTGTTACATACATTAATTTGCTATACCCACACGTTTTGTTACTATAATAATGAATAAGTAATCCCTAGATACCTCAAAATGCTTACAGAAGTATGCCACAAAGAGGGTATGTTAATATTAAGATACATTAAAATTACATTAAAGGATATATTGAGCGTAGTTTATAACCTCTTAACAGAACCACTGAGTACAGTTTTCTTACACTACATACAATGATTTTGTTTCACTGTGCACTTAACTGTCACACTGAAATTCTGTATCACCAAACCAGACAAGTCCATCAGGTAAAAAATTCTCTCTCAAATGACAGTGTAAAGCTATGATTTGCATGGGATCATATTCATGGCGATTACCAACTGTAACTGCAAATAGAATTTTTCATGACTGTACACCACAGATGATGGAAATGAACTCTTTGATCATCTTTGAAGTAGAAAGATCTTGTTCCATAAACAGTTTGGCAATTACACTTTCGGCATTAACAACTTTGTTTCAGGTAAAAGGGTGAAACGTGTACCTTGATTAAAATCATTCTGAAGAACTGAATTACACATTCTATACAGGGAAGAAAAAAATTTTAGTCAGCTTGATATCATGAGTAGGAGCTATGACCTTCTGTACTGTAATCTGTTTCATTGATATAATAGAGGAGATCAGCAAAACTATGCCTTTTATTTTTCAGATTTTCAGTTTGAAAGAAAAAAATAATCTAGATTGCCTAAGCTGCACACCATCCATTAAGGATGGAATTGGAATTGTGTCCACAACAGAGATCTGACAGAGTTTGATTAGAAAGAGACTATCTTGCAATAAATTAAGAGAACATATATTCACACAAAAAAAGCCACTTAATGAACAATGGCTACGAACAAAATGATTAAGTGTGAGAATCTGACAAAATTAAGTCAACAACTTTAATTCTTTCCCTTCTTCATTCACATTTAGGTACAATCTCCAATAACGGAAACAAGATTTTTTCCCTACCACCAAATCCTTACTTTCACAAGTATGTAATTTGTATAACAGAACATCTGTAATTCCTCACGTGTGTGTCCGTGACTAAATTGCTGCTTTCTACACAAAGACTTTCTAAAATAAGAAATTTAAATCACTTCCTTGATCAAGTATTTGCTTTTAGCAGTAGAAAAAACAGAAAAAGTAAAAAAGGTACCTGTGCCCTGTGAAAGTTAAGTTCTACCAGTGCATGCTCATACTAATTATTCTTATTTTCCTAGCTGAAATATAGGATTTGAGCTGTTTTTAAATGCACTCCTGAATGTTATGTGCTTAGATGTTAAAGCAGCAATTCTCTTCTTCTGTAAAGAATGCATTTTTGTAAATCACTTGCAATTTAGTCAGATTAAACTCTCCTTTACTTATGTAGTTAACCAGCATTTCAAGTATTTATTCTAGAACAAAGAGAGGCATACTGCAGGAAAAAACAGAAAATAGGGGGGGAAAAATAGAAAAAAAAAATATTCCTATCTGTTGGATTATAATCTGGCACATTTTTCTCCTTGTATAGAGGAACAGCTTATGCAATTTTAGTTACACAGTGTACCATCTATAACGTTTGAACAGTTTAGATAATACTTTGTTTTAGCTGTGTTAGCCTGATATATCCGTCCTTAGAGAAAGCACCATAAAGGTGCAAATAATATGGATACCTTACACCAAGAAGAAATACATCTTTCTGAAATTCAAACATCAGTGTTTGTTTTCAATAAGCTGCCCCCCATGAATAAGAATTAATAGCCTTAGTGTACGCATTGCTTGGTGAAACTCTATTGTATATAGGAATAACATGGAAATAACCTGAGTAACTTTAACCTCCAGAATCTGAGTCAAATTTCACTATTCTATTTCTGATGTTGTGAATTAATTTATTGAAATCTAGTTCAAATCAATTTGTGCTGCTGCTCTATTTAGGGTATTACCACTATAAGTAAATTTAAATATTTTTTAGCATCTATACTACACTGCAGTCAGAAGCATGACACAGTTTAAGGCCTGTATTATACAGATGAAAAGAATAGATGCTGGAGTACAGTCTGCTGATGGAGAAATAGAAATCATTTCAGCTTTGCCACAAAATTAGTTCATGTAAATTTTAATGTATATGCTTCAAAAATATTTTAAAATCACAATTTCTCTATTCGCAGATTTGTCCTTTCCCCACTTACAAATACAACACCCTTTAAATACCAAAAATGTTTTAAATCAGGGTGTTTACTTCTGAGATATCTAACTTTTCTAGTGTTTCAAGTATAAACATAGTTCAATTAATTCAGTAGTTATTCAGGAATAAATGATTGATGGAAACTAAGAAAATATAAAAGCTGAAACTAAAATAGCATTTTCAGTAATTTATGCTTAAAGTAATAAATTAAGATTAGTTTATAATGGCCCTACTTAGGGACTTATAAATATTCATGGCTCACTCAAGAACATATTACAGAAAATAAGATGATTTTTTAAGTGTGAGATATATGAAATAACAGTACCTAAGAAAGATCTCAGAAGCACATGAGGAATTTGAGCACAGATCTTTAAACACAAGCACATATAGCACATCCTATATTAATTTTGGAATTTTGTTTATTCAAAGAGTATATGGCTGACTTAAAGTGATCTAGTGAACTCAAAAGGATTCATGAGGAGCTTCAATGCAAAGGAACTATGCAGTGTCCAGTGAAAAAGCTTCTGGAGGGAGATTCCAGACATTCTCAGCTATTTGTCCATATATTATATTTTATTCATTAATGTGCCTCTAATTTTTTATGAAGCATTTCCAGAGACTCATTTAAGTAAAGCCTTTAAATATGCAGCTACAAGAAATTACGCTGTCATTTTTAGGCTGGCAAGGCTGCTTTATAACTGCAAGGGATTTCAGAATACAAGTTGAACAGAAGAAAGATAGGGATGAGCATCTCCAATCTTAAAAATAGTAGCGTTATATGAATTGTTTATTTATCCTTCATTTTCTGATTTATTGAACCACTTGTCAAATAAATCTCTTCAATAGACTGTACTCTTTCTTCCTTAGCACATACTGAACCTGCAACCAGTATTTTGCTCTTATTATAATGCCATTAAACTAAAGAAAGCTGCTTTGAAAATGGTTTGTTCTGCATTTAGTACTGCACATCTCGCAATGCGCTAATCTAGTGTGAAATAGAACTATTCTAATTTTGCTAGCATTTTAAATACTCTGTGTGAAAAAGAGACAAAGATACAAGGACAAACAAAGAGATATTTCAAGTCTGCTTCAATTAAAGCAAGCCCACAACTCTCTCCTTAGTCTGTATCAATCTAAATCATTTATTCTGCTTCCTTAGGAAAGGCGGAGAAGGAGTCTACTTGTCTTTACATCCTTCCTTCACTTGGAAGTTCTCAACTTGACTCAGACTAAGACACAGAGTTAAGATATAAAAACAAGGGTAGGAAGCAAGAAGTGCAAAATCATGTGACTTCAGGAGCTGAGCCTCCTGACTGGGATATAATTATGACTTCACAAACTTCTACTCAGATCAGAAACACAGATTATTTATATTACTTTGATCCAGTCTATCAAGCCAGCATGGTACTTCTCTGACTGCTGCAGATGTTGCAGGGAGAACCTCGATGCTTAATGCAAAATGTCTGATGACAAATTTAACTTCCCATCAGCCACAACTCCTATTAACACTCGAGTTTTCCTTTACTTCTCAGTTGTGCTCTTATCTCCAGCCCCACAGTTTATGAATGTAACAAAAATCATTTTTAGACTTGTGTAATGATCCATATTAATTTGGTGGAGATTTACATATGTTGTTCAAGCTACCTGTTTTCCTGTCAGTCTATCATGTATCTAACGAAAATCAAATGTTGATAAGAAGTCTTCAAGTACACAAATTTAAGTAGCTACTTCCGTCTTCAAGGAAGTTCAAGAAAGGCAACAGGATATGTATAGATTCCTCCTAACTCAGCTTTTGGTTTGTCTAGCATTGCTGCCTGGCATTGAAAGCAACTCTTATTAGAATACTGCTTTTTTCTTCCTACTTGAGCTCACAGAATTGACCTTTTTGGCACAAACCAGAATACCAGAAGGAAATGGAAAACTGTAGTAAATTAACTCCTAAGAGAAAGTCTTAGGTCAATCCTATACAGAGCACTGCTGCAGGACCAAGTAAAGAAACTAAAGTCTACTGTAGATAGGGTGGGAGGTTTCACAAATTGCTTTAAATCATCAGGGAGTAATACATTTAAAGCCACCAGAGAACCCTTCTCCACTTCCTATTTTCCCATTTGCTTCAGCCACACACGAATGTTGAACTACTTGCCTAAAGCCAGTCTTCACAAGCAAGGTGCCACCTCTAAGGTGAGAGAAACTCTTTTCTTTCCTTATGCAAGATCAGCTGTCCCTTGATTTCAGCCAATGCTTCAAACTAGCCTCTTAAATTAACTTCTTAAGAAGTACAAGTGCAAGATGAAGAAATAGTCTTTACAATTGCTCAGGAAAATAATGTACAGTCAGAGTTTCAAGCAAACCTCAAATCCTGAATGTACAGGGCCTAATCCTGATCTCCTCAAATGAGATTTTTTTTTTTCCTCCCTTTGGCTTCACTAGGAGACACGGTGCAAGCTCAGCTTTATGAAGAATTTGGAGAAGGCTCAAACACTTCTTTATTGAACAGAAAAATTTCATAAACAGGACTTTCATCCTAGGCTGGCTATTTCCATAGGACTTATATATATAAAATGACTTTCTGTGCTAAAGATAGTTCCTAAATGTATAATCCCTGCTGAGCCAGATGGTTAGGGGAAGCTGCAACCCTGCCTGTGGTTTTCAGCAAGCAGACAGTTTAAACACTGAGGAATTTAGGTACTCTAACATTGAGTTTTCTGCCCTTAAAGAGTTTAGAAGCGCAAAGCCAGTAAACATAGCCTGACTTCTGCTAATAAGGTACTTTAGTGCGCTTGAGTTCCATAAAAAGGGTTTACATTTTACTTTTCCTCTCATTTTCCCTTCAAAAAAAAGTAGTAAATCCCTGTGAATGTAAAAATATTTTTCATAAGCAAAGAGACCCATGTACAGTATATAGCTTAAAGTTTCAGAAAAGGTATGTTGCCAGAGCACATCGAAGTGAAACAAAGTAGTTCCTTAAAAAGTAGTTCTTTAAACCTCATTCAGAGCTACCTGGTAAAAAAAAATAGAAGTCTCCCTTTCTCAAAAGCCATATGTCTCTGTAGAGCCAATAATGAGAAATGACAACAGTGCATTAATGAGAAATGACAACATTGCATTACCTAATAAAGAAGAAATTAACATAGATGTTCAGCAAAGAAGGAAGCAAAATTGCTTCCAACAAGTTCTTTACAATACTAGGCAAAGCACTCCAAAGTAGGCCAACAGACATGCAAAAAGAAAGATCAAACTCACCCAGCAGGTGAAAAGGCTGCTCCAACTACGCAGCACTCCTCTCAAGAAAGCCTTAGGCCAGAGGTGGTCTCCCTTCAGTGGCTGGCCCTTATGTGAGCCCAGGTTGGCTCTGCCCCAGGCCCACCCCTTCTTGTCACCAGGGGAGCACAGGTTTAAGCAATTTACCTGTGGTCCCCAGGCCAGACACAGCCCTTAACCAGGTGCTCAATCATCAGTTCAGGTTGCGACTTAACAGTTCACCTACAACGGTGTATTTGCCATGTTATCATTGGACAATACCATAGTGTTGCTGTGACTAAATGCATTATTCTTACTGTTTTCATTAAGGTAAAGTATAGTTACTACAGAGGTATTGTAAAAACACACATCCGTTATTTATTTTGCCAAAAATCATTTTTATAACAAGGTCTTTGGTATTTGTTTCCTCTTTTATTAGGAGGTGAAGTACACCTTGAAACATAGGATTCTGAACTGACATTACACTCTTTAACTTGTAATATAATTTAGAGCAACCATTTTAAACCACAGTCTTTTTCAATGGCTAAATATAGATTTTGTCCCACTACAATTTCCTAGCCAGAATTTAATTATGGGAATAACGGTTATATTTTTTTTCTTTTACACTCTGCATTCACAGTGTCCATTGATTTCAGTTTGAGCTGGGGTGTCTGGACAATTTGAAGGATAAGATCTATGTGTTTAGTTAAGAGTAGCTTTAGGCATTTTCAGGTTAGCTCAATAGCAAAGGAATCAGTGAAAGCTACTTGAGGCTGGAGTTTTTTAAGTGAAATCTACCATTATCTCTTATTGCCTACTCATAAAATATTTCTACATCCTGTTTATAACTAAAACAACATGGACTAGATGGAAGGATTCAAAAGTTAGGTGCTAAGATGCACAGACTTCTGTGACAGAGTTAGAGGTTCTCTGTGCTGTCAATGAGGAGTGCTTCCTGCTAAGGCATGAGCAGGTATATTAAGAAAGGAGAGGCAAAATATAGAAGCTGTTGATCTTGAGCCAATGAATGCAGTACGACAATTCTTTGTCCCTTTTACAGGATTACCTTCTGTTTAACTTGCCAGGTGCCCCCCTTGGAAACATATTTACATTCTTTCCTTCAAACAACTGAGCAAGTGTACCTGCTTCTTCCCACCTTCACTCCAACTGAAACTAGACTAGTGAAAAAGGATATTTTCTCTTTAAATGGGTAGAACACTTACTAAGGAAATAGAAGCCCAGAATACTCTACCTGCAGGAGTTGGACAAATCAGATGGCATTTCTCTCAGTAGCAGTACTAATAGCAATGTATGAGAAGCAATTGTTGGTACTCATATGAAGAAAAAATTAGGAGTCAAAAATATTGAAATCAATGGCAAAATTATTACTGAACTGGATGAATACTTCCTTTCGACTGAGTTCCAGAAAGAAAAAAGATTGGTCCTTGGTAGACTTTGAAATCAAAGAGAATGACAGTTATTTAGCAGAGCAAGGATACATTCAATTACTGCTGTTTGTATTAAATCCAGCCAAATGAACGGGGATTGCCTGGAAGCTGATAGGGAGTAAATAAAGTGAATATAATAGGTTATTCTTGCAGAATGACAAGAAACAAAATATCTACATAGGAAGGAGATAAATGACATTCTTTCAAGGGGTACTAAGGATGTTTTTCAGTAAAAATAGTTTGATTCTTCAGTGTGGATAAAAGGTTTGACTCAAACAGACTTTTCAGGATAGTTAAACATACCACCATATTCTGAGTACTTTTGGAGGTAAATAAGCCATTTCTTGTTTAAACAAGACAAATGATACATTAGTAAGCAAATCTACTTACTTTGTTTTAGCTTCCCTTTTTTTTGTCCATTTGTCTTCCTGTCAACCCCACAGAATATTCACTTTCATTTCTGCGAATATTTGCACACTGCACTAAATGACATATTAAATTTGATTTCCCCACAACTTGAAATGCTTTCTAACGATACAAAACTATCACTGTGTAATTTATATCCCCATAATTCACTTAAAAAATCCTGTAGTTGGGGAAATTGGAGTGATGAGTACAAATACAATTGGAATGGAGAACCTTGGTATGTTTGTAGACATGGACTTCATCTACCTGGACTTGTGCAAGGCGTTTGACACTGTCCCGCACAGCATCCTGGTTGATAAACTGGATAAATATGGGTTTGATGGACGAACCACTCGCTGGATAAGGAGCTGGCTGGATGGCCGCACTCAGAGAGTGGTGGTCAATGGCTCAGTGTCTGAATGGAGACCAGTGACGAGTGGTGTTCCTCAGGGATCGGTACTGGGACCAGTGCTGTTTAACATCTGAGAGGCTCAGTAAGCTGGGTCTGTTCAGCCTGGAGAAAAGAAGGCTGAGAGGGGACCTGATCCATGTTTATAAGTATCTTAGTTGTGGGAGGCAAATGGAGGTGGGGAACCTCTTTTCGGTGGTCAGTGGGGACAGGACAAGGGGCAACGGCCTTAAGCTGGAGCACAGGAAGTTCCGCACCAACATGCGGAAGAACTTCTTCACAGTGCGGGTGACGGAGCACTGGAACAGGCTGCCCAGGGAGGTTGTGGAGTCTCCTTCCCTGGAGATATTCAAGACCCGCCTGGACGCCTACCTGTGCAACCTGCAGTAGGGAACCTGCTCTGGCAGGGGGGTTGGACTCGATGATCTCTTGAGGTCCCTTCCAACCCCTGCAATTCTGTGATTCTGTGATTCT
>WBMW01005733.1:260335-313365 GCA_013396635.1 Penelope pileata | reverse complement strand
AGGATGATCAGAGGGCTGGAGCACCTCCCCTACGAGGACAGGCTGAGAGAGTTGGGACTGTTCTGCCTGGAGAAGAGAAGGCTGGGGGGGGACCTGATAGCAGCCTTCCAGTACCTGAAGGGGGCCTACAGGAAAGCTGGGGAGGGGCTTTTTACAAGGATAGATAATGACAGAACAAGGGGTAATGGTTATAAACTGGAAGAGGGTAGATTTAGACTGGATATAAGGAAGAAATTCTTCACTGTGAGGGTGGTGAGACACTGGAACAGGTTGCCCAGAGAAGTCGTTGATGCTCCCTCCCTGGAAGTATTCAAAGCCAGGCTGGATGGGGCTTTGGGCAACCTGGTCTAGTGGGAGGTGTCCTTGCCCATGGCAGGGGGGTTGGAACAAGATGATCTCTAAGGTCCCTTCCAACCTGAACCATTCTATGATTCTATGATTCTATGTATTTTTATCCTTTAAATGAGCCACTAAATAAACATATGACCACACATACAGCTAAGCCAATAAATTGGGATGAGTAGATTTTTGCCTAGTAATATTGATAAATCCAGGTTTTAATAGAATTCTCTAAAAACTATTAAACTGTTAGTAAAAATAAATACATACATTATTAACAGCACATGAGATTTTATAGATACGAACATAAATATGTTCACATATTCCTTGTTTTTTTTTTTCCGTTTTATGTTTAAACATAGACTTAAGATTAATGGTAAATCAAAACTTAAGTTTTAAATTGGAAACTCTATTTCAGGCTTGGGTGTTTAGTTTAGTTTGAGAAAATCTCTTCTTCCCTACTTTTATTCATATTACTTTTTTTTTTTTTTTCTTTTCCTCCTCAGCATAGAAAGTCTGTGCTGCATGCCTTGCAAAGGTCTTGGCAGGCTGATATATTCTACAGACAGGCTTTGGAGCCAAGGCAGAGAAAAAAAGTGAAAGGATGTATCGGAGATATAAAAGAAATCTAGGCATATTACTAAAGAGGACACAGGTTCAAGAGAAAGCAGTCCGGGGAAAGGGATTTTTCACAGCAGTTTCCATCATCCTATCAGAAATGGATATTGAGTTGCATACAAGAATGTGATGACAATACCACAAACACCATTTTTTCCATATTCTACTAGAGTTTTGTGACATATCAGTAATGTATAAAAAAAGCCTACTGATATCTCTTAATACAAACACAGTATAAGTAAATATTTAATCAAATGCAAACTGCTGAGGAATGGGAGTCTGGGCACTTAACACAAGCCATGGGAGAGCTCAGAACCTGAGGAAGCACTCCTTACAGGACAGACATCTGAGCAGAGAGCTGTCCAAATAGGTTTGGAATATAAAGCACAGAAAAGAGGACAGGTTTAGGAATAAGATACGGAAGAATTTCAGGGCGGAATTAAAACATTTAATCTGATGCACCAGGGATTTAAAGCTAACTAGAAGTATACTTAGTCATTTGGGGAGAAATAAATGCTGCAAATACGATCTGGTGTTAACAGATTCTATATAGAATATAGAATAGAATGGAATTTTGCCTCAAAGCGAAATTTAAGCAAATATCACAAGAATATGCTTTTAGGTGTGCTGTGCAAGTCCTCTGTCAGATTTGCCTTTTTGAGCTGTCTTGCTATTTTTAAATGGCCACATGAATGAAGCCATGAGGAGAGATGAAATATCATGTTAGCTGTGTGGGTCGCATTACCATTTTCAGTTTAGATTAGGGATATACTTTTGAAGGAAATCTCTATCATTCCTATTTAGTACACTTTGGTTTGCGTCACAGAACAGTCTTGGAATATGAAAACAGGATTCCTGTTTTAAAAAAATAAAATAGTATTGTACCTAATCTAATGTACTGCAACTATTAACGGTCACTGAGTCTACAGGACCAGACTAGAACTAGTTTCAAACAAAATCAAACCAACAAAAATCCTGAGATGAGAATACTGTCGTTAAATTTCAAGCACAAGCTTTTAGTGCGTGCAAATGTACTCCTTTTGAGGCACAGAGCTTGCTAATAAAGACAAGGTCTTTTTTCATGATTCAGAAGGCAGAGGCTTAAATTTCGTACTTAGCTAATGAGGTAGGCAGTACAATGGATTGGTTCAGAACACTTATGTAAGACAAAAGCTTAAAAGAACAAAGTCAAATACTATGATTACTCCTACAATGGCAAGTATTTTCTGCAATATGAATCAAAAATATTCTAATGTTACCATTGACTGAGCCATAGTACTAACTTTTTAAAAAATATTTAAACAATTAAAATATGAGGTATATTCTTTCACTGTCCAAAAGTAAAAAATTCAGTATTCTGTAATTTTACATCTTTTGTAGCCATTAAGAAGTATACCATTAACTGGCATTTCATATTTTGCTTTTTGTGCTTTTAATAGGTAGCAACATATAGATCTGCAATAATCACTGCATTCCTTATGCTTCAAAAATATCCATTAGAGTGCAATAAAAACACCACTTTAGAGTGTTCACCCATATATTCCTTCCAACTCAAGTTTAAAGCAAGACTCTACAAAATGCATTTCTCATCTAAACTCTGGTGAAATCAGCAATGTATAAATGCATAAACAAAAACAAAACCCTTTTTCAAAATATTTAATCAAAACACATGCCCATTCCTTCAGATAAAATAAAAATCATCAGAATTTGACATGTTTATGCTTAAGCATGTAAAAAACAAAGCAAGTGCAAAAGGAATCTCATGAATGGAATCCACGAAGAATTATAGTTGGATCTTAAAAAAAAGTGCAACAATTTATTATTGGAACGAGGCTGCGTCTAACAGCCACAGTTGGACAGGTAACAAAAGGAAAACCTCACTTCTATAGACATATCATAGGTATTTATGTGCTAAATATTGCAAAGAACCAAATGTATACTACTGAATTGCAGCAATGTAGTCTTACATTCAGGTAACATGGATGACAACATTTATTCTTTTTGGGGAAAATGACCTGTATTTTGGCAAGATTTCTGCTAACAAGAAGGTGAAGAAGGGGCAACTGAAAAATGCAAGATGTTTTAGTTCTGCCACTAATTTGCTATGCAATCTTTATAGGTCTGTTCACCTGCACCACCAAGATTCTGGGGAAAGCACGTAGTGGATACAATAGTGTAATTTCAAGACAACCTTTTTCCTTTATCTTACATTTTTAGGATTTATTTGTCTGGTGCATGGGCAGAGGACACCCCAGTCCCCGAGTAGTGCTAATGCCAGGATTGCCAACATTCCTTTTATTGGTTAGAAGCCATGTTTTCTTGCTTTAGCAAGACTGAGACCTAAGTTTATGTCTATTCATAAACCTTTCCTCTTCAGAGAAACCTTACACGCTGCTAAGGGTATTTGCTGATCATGGCTGACGCAGACTGGTAAGATCTGTCTATAGCTGGGAGTTAGTCACACTGGTTTTATGTCACAGATGCCCTCAAGTTTATTCTTCCTCATTACAATATTTCTGGCACAGGCAAACCCAGCCCACTATGCATTTTCCCCACTTATCTAATGCCTATTATAAAAGATGGATCCATCTTCCTGAGACAGACCTGCATACCATACACCAGTTAGAGAGCAAAGCAGCAATTTGACTGACTACAAAGGGCAGGATAGAGAAAGAAACATCGTTGCCATGGAATCACTACTTAGTAGACCTAAAATTATTTTACCTTGGGTACCTTAATCACCAACTTTCATTTCTGCAATGAAGCAGAAGTAGTTCCTCCTATTCCAAGCAAATGAACACCAGATTTTCTCCACAACAATTAGTGGAGAAATAGCTTTTTCCTTACTGCTGCAAATTTATATAGAAGTAGATCGTTGCTATGTAAAATAACCTGATGCCATGGCAACTTAAAAAGTCTTTCCAGGTGAGAACCATTGTTTTATCCAATTTGAAGCTTGCAATTTAATCCTTCTGCCCAGCAATGCTCAACACAACTGCAAGCTGTGAAACAAGTTTTCTTGTGCCTGACTTTTCCAATTTACATTACATTATCAAACACAGGTCTCTGATACACAATCCTCTTCTATTTTCCTCAAAAGATGTTCAAATTCAGAAAAAAAAAATTATGAGTTTTTTTAAAAAAATAAAAAATAAGAAATATTATTAATTATTTAATATTATTAAAGATATATTATTATTTATGGTTAAATAAAAATAATAAATAGAGCAGGAGTGAAAAACCTCAAAATGGCTTTTCCCCACTGATTTGTTTGGGGAAAATGGCATTTTTTTAATTAGCTAAATTGACCATCAACAGAAAGCATTACCATATTTTCTTTTTAGTCATCTGTCAAAGAGGGGAGTACAGAAAATAACAAACACCTTTTCGTAATACTTCTGTTGTTTCTATTTCTGGGTACATCATTCCATGTTACACTCTCAAACCTTACACCACAAAGCACGATAATGCTCTAACCAGCTCTTAACAGATTCAGGACATCCATTCTCACCCTGCTCAACCCTGCTACTTTTCACATGAAGACCCAACATGTGAAGAACAGGTGCTACAATATTACCTTGTTACTCAGGTAAAGATTCAGTGGTGCATCTGAATTTTATCCCTTAAATAACAGTAGCACTATAGTTTCAACTACAATGTTCACCCGCTAATTTCCTGGTCACTCTCTAAGTTTTTCACGTGTGGATTTCCTTTATGTTTCATTTGCACACAGAATTCTCAGACCTCTTCTGACTACCAATATGCCGATCCACAATGAGAATGGCTTCCCCTTCTCTTACAGGGGTCTTCTTACCTGAGTGGAGCAATTTCATCTCCTGATCACATGATGATGGCACTCCTACATCTTCTGCACTGATGCTCATACAGTCAATAAGCAAGGATGATAAGGAACATCTTGAAGATACCAGATTCTGCTCTCCTTGACATAAATATGCCTTAAGTTGTGGTAGAAAGGCAATTTTTATATAAGATTCTCACATAATGTCACTAACATATGCTATGACAGCAGAGAATTGATTGTAGCATTATCTTGTACCATTTTTCTTTTGTTCTGGCATTAGAGCTGACAATTCTTAAACACTGAACACCGGAGCAGTCCTAGATAAATCACTCACAATCACGGAAAGGAACTATGACACATTACACTCCTGCTGAAGGCAATAGTGAGACATGGTATCCACGAGCAAACTAATTGCAGAAGAACAGTGTTGAATCTATTTCATATATGTAATTCACCTGCATACACACTGCAAAAATTTTGATGTGAGCTCAACAGTCTGGGTTGGCAATCTGAAAAAGCATCTCATTTTCACAGATTCACCCGAGAAACTTCACTCTGTGTCACAGAGGATTTTGGCAACTCCATTTGGGACACAGCAGTGAGCACTTCTCAGATGACTATCAGTTCTTCTCAAATGTGAGGGATTCCCCCTGGGATTTCTCCCAGAAGCTGTCCAAATTCACATACACTAATGGACTAAATATGTAACGCTGTACTTCAGTTTCCAAGTTTATAACCAACTGGAGAGAACAGTAGATAATCTGACTGTAGCTGAATATAGTTTGTAACGCATTTATATTTTCTTGCAGAAACATGCAAACCAAATCTTTGTCTGTTAAAGATGTGTGAGACAGAAGACACTCAGAAGGCTGAAGCATCTTTCCATGTTCCAGGACGTTACCAGTGCTGCCGCTCTGATTTCCACAGCCACACAGCAAAGCTTGCAACCTTGTGAAAAGTCATCATTCTGCAGTTCTCCACTTCTGCTCTACAGACTGTACAATTTTTGAAGTTATTATTTTCGTTTAGGCCGAGTAATCCTTCCTCTTAGACGATTTGGCTTTTCTGCCCCTCTCCTTGCTCGAGTTGGGGCTCATGCTCTGGAGCAAAGCGCGGCACTCTCCGGCTCTCTCACAGGCAAGAGGGACCGCACCCAGAGGCGGCCCCAACGGTCGCCGGCACGCGGACGACCGTTGGGGGGCGCGCGCACACCCCGCCTGCCTAACGGACCAGCACGCGGCCGCACTGTGCGCGGAGCGAGGCGCGGGGCGGCGCGGGGCGGCACGAGGCGCAGAGCAGCAACGCGCCCGGCGGCGGCTGCGCGCCTGCCTGGTTCGCAAACGCGGGGCTTATCCCCCTCATCGGGATGGGCCTCCCCGCTGCAGGGAGGAGAAAACAACTGCAGTTCAGTTGCAATGGGAGATCTGCAGAGCAATTGTATGATTTCTTCTGTAAGAGCATAGTCAAGAGTTCATTGATGAGCCAGGGGGCTGGCCTGAGTTCTTTGGAGGTTTTTGGATTTTATTCATAGATGAGGGGTGCTCCAAAAGTAATGCCTCCTATTTTATGATGTTGGCCCATGACGTCAGAGGCGGATGTTGGTGGTATGGCAGCAGAGGCTGAACCTTCCCACCAATATTCTGTTCCATGTTGTTGCCCTGTGACAGATGGCAGCAGAGAGGCAGTCTGACACAATGTGTCTGACATGGAAGTGGGGATGGAGCAAAGGTGTGAAACTGAATTCCTCCATGTGGAAAAAACAGCACCCATTGACATTCATTGATGCTTGTTGAGCGTTTCTGGAGACCAAACAGTGGCTGTGAGCACAGTGAGGCGGTGGTGGTGTGTTTCAGCAGTGGTGACAGCAATGTGAAAGGCAAGCCATATTCTGGATGGCCACGCAGATTTTTATGAGCACAGAATGCAGGCTCTTTTTCACCACTGGCAACAATGCATAGCTAATGGTGGTATGTGAGAGACTGCCTCTGAACATTTTGTCTCAAAGCTTGCTGTGAGAACTCTGTCTCAAAGTTTGCATGAAGGCCTACGGACATTCCCTGAAGGCTTGCAGACCAGAGGCAATGAGAGAGAAAGCAGCTGATAAGCAGCCTTTCCAGGCGGGTGCCTTGAGGGAGGCAACTACCAAGTGGAGATGTGCATGCCCATACATCCCCATAGTTGCTGCACCTGACATTTACCTAGGTGCCCAGGAATGCCACGTTGGCAGAGAAAGAGGATAAAAAGCCCCCTCTAAAAAGGGAACGATGCCTGCTGCCTGAGGCCTGCTCCTGCTTCTCCTGATGCCTGCTGCCACAGGCCTCCTGGCCTGATGCCCGCCTGCTGCTGCTCTCCCTGCGCTCTTGCTCGCTTACTCCCACACGGCCCTGAAGATATTCGTGGACCGATATAATGGCGCAGGATCCATGATGGTGACTGTCCCTGCTTTTTATACGTAACCCTTGCTTTTATTTCCTATTTTTTTACTATCGCCTGCCTTGCCATTCCTGTCACCCTCACTGACTAGAATTTGTATTAAATTGGTCAGACAACATTTGACCTCGTTTGTGTCTTAATCTCACTCTGGGTATATCAAAGAATCCCCTCTTGCTCCAATAATTGGAGCAAGACATGGTGACTATGGAAAAATATTGTTTTGTAGCTGAGAATTTGCTCTATCAAATAGTTTTATTGTGCTCTTTGTATCTGTTGTAGTTTCCATCTAAATAAATAGGAGGCATTACTTTCAGAGCATCCTATGTGTTATGCTGCAGCACATGAGCTGGGGCTCCTCCATGCATCTGCATGGAAAAAAGAAAGGAGAAAAGAAGCCTCTCAGTAAGTCCTTTGAGTGCCACCACATCCAGTTTGAATAGCAAAACAGATGTCTGAGGTGGAGGGGACAGGGTGAGAAATAGCAGCACTTTGTGGCTGTTGAATTTCACTGGGGGCTGCTCAGCCCCCTCCTATGGATGATACCATTGAGACCACTATGACTGTGCTTTTTCCTTGTAGCTGTGAAATACCTCTCTCACTCTTTTTCAGTTTTCTCCTCTTGTAAACATTTGTTTTCTTTGCATTTTATTGACACAATTGTCCAAACCCCAGAAATTCTTGACAGCCATCAGCGTGTCCCTACTTGCTCGATTCTCTTCTTGATGCTGTCTTGCCGTAACTACAGTCTTTTGACATTTAGTTTTGCAATTGTTCTAGTTCTTCACGTGGCAATAATAAATATTGGTAATGTATTCAGAACAATTATAACAGACTATTTTCCAATGATACAGCTTCACCTCTCTTACTGAAGTATAGAACAAAAGATTTTCTTACAGCTAGTGCAGCCCTTCAGGCCAAAGGTTTTCCCTTGTATATACCTGTGAAATCTCATTAGGGAGTAAAACTGAGACTGCACTTCTTCAAACTCCTTCTTTCTCTCCACCAAGGGAGTTTCAGTGGCTTTTATTTTTCAAGCAAGCTTCCCACACAGCCTCCTGGAAAATAAGGGATGAATCAATACCAGAAAGTTCACTCTGTTGAACCGTATTAATTTTGTTGAAGGCTGATATATTGATCGCAACACGATCACCTGCAGAACAAAAACTATGTGGGCTCTCTATAAGGAAACAATTAGAACTAGTACTAATACCTCCTCAAAAAGAAAAAAAAAAAGAACACCTAATTCTCCAACCTTTTTTCTTTCCCCAGCAAAAACCAAAACAACTAAAATTGTGTTGAAAAACAGGTGCCTCAAGAAGAGAATCTCGGTAATGATAGTTTTGGTCAGAATTTGAAATTTTTAATCAAAGAAAATTAAGGCTGCTTATGAAATCACTAAGTTTCCTAGTTCTGGTTATTAAGAAGTAACTGCCAACTCTTGGCTCTGTCCTGTATCTGACAGGTAGAATAAAGAAATGGCCTAGAGATAGCAGTGGAGTCAGATGGTAGTATGGCCCCCACAATACTTTCCCTATGGAAGGTGCCTGCTGGAGGAATGCCAAGTAACACCAGACACTATAATCCCTGAATCAAACAAAAAGCAATGCAATCACAGACAAAACTTCACTGGAAAAAATCTATCTGCATGCTGCTACAAAGGAAATACTGCCCATAAAGAAACACTACAATGAAAAGCAGATTTCCCTGTTTTTTTTATGTTTAGCTTTTAAAATCCAAATCATTCAATGTTATTAATATGCAAGCATTTAAAAACTTAGATTTTAAACCAACCTTTCATTCACTGATTTGACCCTCTTTGCAGTTACTTTCATCTTGGTTTCCTCAAAAAGTGGAAATTTATGCGATGAGACAGTTTGCATACGCACGTTCAGTCTAAAATCTTGAGAATGATTCACAGTTACTGAAATCTGGAGGAGATTGATTTAGACAAGTTACTTTGTGAATGAGAGTCCTTATTCATATTCCATGGGCAGGTCTCTAGGACAGCTGGTCAACCCCCTTTAATCTCTAAGAAATATTACAGAATGGTATCTGGTAACTTTTCACAGCATTCGATTGCTTGTAGGAGCTGAAAAATAAAGTCCACAGCACCATCTTCCTGTCTTCTTCCTTTCTGCCATCCTTGCTTCACTCCAACAAAAAACTGACTGAACAATCATGTCATAAGAGGCTGGTTTTAATGTGTAATACCACGTTCTCATTAATAAAAATATCTACTTTCAGAAAACACAATAGTCATAACCATAATTTTACTGGAGAAATTAAATACAGTAGTAAAAAAATCCTTCCAGTAAATTCATTTTACAGATGTTTTGTTGAATATTTTAATGGGACATTTTTATTAATGGGAATATTTCTATACTTAAAAGCAAGCACTAAATACAAACGAGCTCACAGGCTTAAGAAACAGTTGCCATTACAGGCATGATGAAATAGGCACTCTTCCTTTGTCATTCCTTTTGGGCTCTTTTCCTCTCCCAAGGTGCTGTAATTGATTACTACGAATACCTATAAAGCAAAAAGCACCTTTTGAATACAGCTTTAGCTCTCACAATAAATATGTAAATGCTTCTCTGAAACAGTCTGCCATGTGATCTCTCCAAAATTCAGAGCTGATTTATATTCTGACTTAATTCATTGTGTATATCTACACAAATCCTTTTATAGTGAGGAGAAGTATATTAGTTATGCTTGGAATAAATTAGCTAATATGAAGGGAGTGCATGAAAACAGTTTATAAAAGGAAGAGAAGTGTATTTGTGTAGCCAGGAGAATCTTTGCCCTTTACCCTTTAGGAATTTAGCTTCTAAGTCTGATCATCTCCCCCACTTCCACTAGTGGGAATCTAGACTAGCAAGCGCAACAGTGAGAACCAAGTACTTGCTAGGCTCTACTTTCATCTCTTCTGAAACCACGAATATGTTTGTGTTTTCAAATTCGTTGCATATTTGGATTATTGTCTTCCTTTAAGTGTCTTTTCACTCTGAAGTGCTTGGATTTGCAACTGTTATCCTGGAGAGAAATGGAATATCTTCATGCATTGCAGGTTGCTGACACTGTATGCTCCATTCCATCTTACCATGTTCCCTTTCCCCCCATGCTTCCTCTGAAAGCCTCCCTCAAAGTTTTTTGCACAGTACGTATTTGTCTGGCAATGTGAATGCAGCTCAGTTATACTGCTCCATAGTTTCACTTCCAGACATTTTTAAAACAAAGCAGAACTCTATCGCTTAATTTCATAGGCAGTCAGTCAAAGGAGTTTGAGCATATGAGACTAAGACTGGCTTCAAATATCAAGATTTTCCCTGTTCCTGGTTAGTTTAGGTGTATATCAGTTGCTGAGGTGCCTCTGCACATGAAAACTAAGGTACATCTGTGTTTTTACAGAAATTCACTGTTTTGATTAGCTGGTGGTCAAGATTAATGATCAGATTCTTTTCATTCAGTCTTAGAGTGCATCTTCTTAGATTTGAAACTTTAAAATCCTTTTAAGAGAGACATAAACACAAAGTTTTGCAGGTATTTCCACTTAGTCACTCTTTGAAATATATTGGATATCTAGCACTCTCAAATTGCATTCCCATGTATTAAAATTCTCTCTGAGGTCAGCTGATCTCATTAATTCAGGTAAAACTAACTCATATTCGAAAAATTGAACAGCAACATCTGATCAGGGAATCAGAGAAAGGTTTTCTTCAGTTCTCTTCTTACAGTAAGACTGAAGATAATAGTTCTGCTTTACTCCTCCTGTGCAATAAAGCAGTTTAACATTGCTCTTGAATAGGTCTGAATTACTTTAAAAGTTGCAGTATAAGGGCATCAAGAGCTCTTGTGAGAAAATAATTGCTTAATATTGTTTATGATGAATTATGGGGCAGAACGGATCTTTGACACCCTTTTCATAGCTTTGAGGACATTACAATGACTTGCAAAACAATAACAATACTCCAGGCTCTGCTGGCATGTGTGGTGACACCATAATGGACAACAGCACACAAACAGCAACAAATGAGCCAACAAAAAGATGTGGAATACAGCCTCTATTAAAAAGACAAAAGAAAGGGGTGAGAAAGACCAGGCATGAGGGCATTGCCATTGTTGTTTGTGGTGGTGCTTTTTTTTTAACCAAGTGGAAGGGATATTATTTTCTTTTGAATGCATTCACTGGAAATAAAGCATGGAGTAAATATGAAATGGAAACTGAACTTGGTGATACTCAGCACAAGATTGTGTATAAACTGGGTCTGACCTACATATGGTTCTTCAACAACTTTGGAAAAGCTGGGACCTACATTCTATGAGTATTAACTGGCTAAGCAATACCATTCCTTCCTACAGATTTTGCTTTCTTAGATTTTGTGTAGGAGAGTATGCAAACATCCAGACAAATCTGAAAGGTTAGGCACCATCACATTACACTCATTAGACAGTACATGCTTGTGGGCATGCAGTGAAGCAAAGGAAATAATGCATTGTGGACTTCAGCAGTTGTATCTCTGAAACAGGACAAGACTAACTGGCAAGGCAAGATGCATCAGTGCCAGTGCTTCGATTTTCAGCTTACTCTGTACGCCTTTCCTCAGGATAATTAAATTCACTAAGTATTTTGCCTCATTCAGCACTGGATTCCTCTTCAGCCAATAGTAAGCTGGAAATATATTGTGAGAGTTAAATCAGGTCCTATCTGCACCAATCACTGCATAAGCATTTTTTTCCATGACATCCACCTGAGCTTAATAGACCCTTGAAGTTCTGGCCCATTACACAGAGAGCACAAGTGATTTAATAGCATGACCTGAAAATGAAAGCTGGAAGGGAAAGGGTTCCTTGTTCAGCCATGAGCTGAGGACAGAATTTATTCACCTTGTTCCTCCTGAATACATTTACCTCCTTTGTCAGCATGTACATAAGTTGCTCATTAATGCTAAAAACAAGACTATGCTAATGTGCTCTGTGGTATCTGTATCTCAACTGACTCAAGGAACTACTAAATATTAGTTCTTATAAACTACCTTAGCTCTTTTTATTTTTACCAATGGACAAAAATTCTTGATCTGTTGAATCACATGCTAAAATGAGTCAATAGTTTTGCCATGTTTTATGAGTATTTTTTTAGAAAAAATAATTATTTACTGTTGCTGAAATTTTGTGTCAGACTGATAGGTATTTTTCCTTTTGTTTTCAGCTTGTGACTGTGGAAAGTACAAGACAAATAAAATTTTTATTTTCCTGTCTATTGCTTTCCTGTTAATTTGTTTTCCAAGTTTTGTTTATAAAGTGGGCGGCACTTAACAACTATATCCCTGATTCATGCTGTGTTTTCTTCTTAATGCGTTGACAGTGGTGAGCCGCTGCATGGCTATCTACACCGAGTCCTCATTCTATAAGACACGTAAATGACATTTCTTGTCAGTAAACCAAAATAATCTCTAATTTGTTGGGTTTTTCTTTTCATCTGCTGCCAGCTAAATGCACAGGGCTTAGTCAGTTCTAATGCATTTGCCATGTCCAACTCAAAGTGTCTGTCAGCTGACGTTTGTCATCTAGGAAATTTGACTTGCGCAGGCAGTTTCTAGATGTCATTTTTAGACTTTCTATACAGTTGAAATTTGCCTTATTCTGTTCATATGTCTTAGCATTTCAGGGGGCTTCTAATACCACATCCTAATGTAAAGGTAATATCCAAGGATTTATCTCTCTGATGAAGGAGTCTGAACCAGAATATGAGTTTTTATTCAGACATGAGCCATGGAAAGCTAAATATAAAATTAATTTCTACCTAACTTGAAAAAAGTCCTCATTTCCTGACTCTTATGAAGTTGCTGAGAATTTTGCCACAACTTAATTGGGCCAGGGTTTCACTTTTATTGATAGATACCAATATTTTTACCTTCAGTCTTCTCAATTTTACCTTATGTACTTAGCACATCACAAATTTTAAAGGGCTTTAAAGTCCCTCAGTAGTCTTACAAAAAAAATACAGACTCATTACAAAATCTCAAGTCAAAAACAAAGCCAATAACGTATCTGCAAAGCTTGGATTCTGCACTGATTGTGTGTTTACTCAAAGTTGAATCTGTTTCAAACTCAGCTCTGTTACGCTAGCCCTTTTAATCAGAGCTGATTTTCATTTTGCAATATAAACGTCAGCCCTCAGCTCCTTCAACCACCCAACTCCGTGCCATCCAGAGAGCAAGAGAAAGGAAACACAAAGCACAATAAAGACAGGAATAGGAAAAAGAAAAAGAGTTTTGATTATGCAATACAACAAAGAGCACCGGCGCTGGAATTCATTAACATTGAGCAGGCAGCTACATATTTTCAGCATCCTGATGAGGCGGGGGGAAAGAAAAAGACCAGATGACTGACTGGACAGATTAGAAAACATAAAATTTAAAGTGCCTCATTTTTTTTACTCAGGCATTTGATTCTTCTGTTTCTCTCTTAGAACTACTTGTATTTCTGTGTATATAATAAGTTTGAATAGTTCATTTTATAAGTTTCTTTTTTTTATAAATACAAAAGAACACTGGAATAGTGTTTTCCAGAAAAGTACAGTTTAAACTAGTGGCTTTGTAAAGTTGAACACTTGAAGCAATGCTGACCATTTTCTCTGAAAGTTAATCATTTGAGAGACTATTTTAACTAGTAACAATCCTAGCTACATTAGACAACTGATAATTTTGTTGGTGTTATCCTGTCTCTATTCTTATTTTCCCCGTCCTAATTTTCTCTGTGCTTTATGCTAGGTTGGTAATCTTATAATCCATGGAAATTTCCCTTGGACTTCTGTAATGGCTTGCAGCTGTGGAGGAAGTCTGTGTTCCTGATTAATGCACTTATTTTAATTAAGGGACATCAGGTGGATCTTGACTTTACTGTCTCCTTTTGGCCTCTGCTAACAGTGACCACAGGTTACTTTCAACTGCTTATTAGATTCTTCAAGTGGAAATTCTGGAAAAGCTGATCACAGATGTCTTCTATGGGTAACTTCTCTAATGCTGTGGGAAGACTTTAGGTAGTAATGCTTCCACAGATTATATTCAATACTACTCATGTTGCTTAATGAATTTGGTGTGTGATGAATCTGGAGTTAAACAGTGGCTTCTGCAAAGCTGGAGCACCACACAGTTCCTATGAACTAATTTCCTGTTTTGGCAAGGGATGACAGATGATGCTATTAATCACTTATACTTCAGTGAGATTTTTCCAGCAACATCGTTAAAAATGAAAGACTTCAGCAAGCATCCATTATGTACTGAGTTATTTTGTTCTCTAACTGAAATACAAAGAAAGCAAACAGGGGAAGGGCTGACAGTATTTGATCTGCATGTCTGTCTTTCTGAATGTAGCATTAAACTTTGCATTATGATTTCTGGTCTCTTCATAACTTTTTGAGAGTAATTCATGTATCTTGAGCCTTCTCTCTGTTCCAGTTGGAGTGGAACAGAAGTGAATATACACATCCAGAATTCCAGATACTGCCTTCACATCTCCTACATGTCCAAGTGTGCCAAAAATAATTCTGAGCTCAATCAATTAATATGGAATTTGTATAACTGATAATATTGATAAAAACAAAATTAAAACAGAAAGAAAAAGATTAAATGGAATCTTGGAGTTTCAAGCATTAAAATACTATCAATGTATGTATTTCCTTAAAAATTAGTCTAGATATAATTGCTTTTCTCAAAATTTCCTAATTTTATTCTCCTACTTTATTTCAATCAAGTAATGAACAATACTTCTCTATCCTTTAAAAAAATTCCTATCTCCCATATGTTTGTTTTTAAAGACAATCATGTCATTAAGGCAGCTTTATTAGCACTTTCGAGGTCAAACACCTTGTAAGATAGGCTGTTTCCCTGGAAAGCATTTACTACATGAGTTCTACTAAGGCAAATACAGCACTGAACAGATGAAACAACGGCAGCAAATTGGAAAGTCAGTAAAAAATGAACATAACTGCATCCACAAACTATTGGTTATATGATGGCTAAGACTAAACAAACGTAAAGGACAAAGTTCCACATCTCAAACAACTTGTTTCATACAAATTATTATACAGATAGGCTCCACCTAAAAAGTATCTTAATGCATTGTGGGCCACTAAGATTGTTTAGAGAATGCCAAGGGCGTGTTAAGAACACATGAGCTGGTAACTTTGCTTACTATCACGTGGGTCCAAGTGGAGATACCTGTGTCCAAAAGGCAACAAATCTCTATTAATCTGTACCTAAGGTGGCAAGCGCAGTCATCCTGCAAGTCTAATTACCATGATCATGATTGCTTCCAGTCATCTCATGCCTGTTTGGTCATCTTAAGTATCTCACTGTACAGGCATAGCATATAGTTCAGTATTAGTCACATGTTTTTGCTCAAATTTTCAGTTGTTAGCCCTTGTAGGGAAACAGCTGATCACAGCATGAACTGATGATTGAGCACATGGTGGAGGGGTGTGGCTGGCCTGGGGACTACAGATGAATCACTTGCACCTGTGACCGGAAGGGGTGGACCTGGGGTGGAGTTGCCCCAGGCTTAGATAAAGGCCAGCCAGACAGAGAAGAGAGTAGCTTGAGGGAGCAGCTGGAGGAAGAAGTTTGAGAGAGAAGAAGCTTGAGAGAGAGAGGATTAAGGAACAGTTTTGAGAAGCTGGAGAACGAAAGAGAAGAGAAAATGGCATAGTTGTAAGAGTTTTGGGACCTTCTTCTGTTACAGCCCTCTTTTGATTCTAAACATAACCAGTCTGCCCTTCTCCAAGGAAAATTAGATATCTCTCCTTGATATCAAAGTATACAGAATACTTACATGGATCCTCAGCCTGTCTGACTCAATGCTAGTTCTTCTCTATCTCAGATGAATTTACTACTCCTGTGTAAAAACTCTGAATAATTCAATATAGACGGTCATGTATACATGTCTTCTTCTTGCTTGCTTGCTTGAGGATCTTCATTTCTGAGCATGTAAGGCCAACAGAAGAAACTATATTCATCCCCAATTTATAAGTTATTTTCACCAAGTTTTATTTTTTTTCTTTTACTTTCTTATTGCACTGTGACTGTTCTGAAGAGAGCTTTCTGCTGGAATGTCTGATGGCTTGGTGGGGTCCAATCAGGAATCTAGTTTTAACCTTGGTCATCTGACTATCAAAATCACTTCTCCCCAGTGAAGATTTATAGGTCACAGAAAATGTTCTTATATCACAAGTTTTGTATTTTTTTATGAATAGAATAGTCCCAAATTACTTTGATGAAATCGCAGATAAAATCCAATGTGAAATAAACGCATATGCAGAAAAAATATGAAATATATCCAGTGATGTTTCTAAATAATCTACTGATACTCAGGAAAATGATTATGAAGTCATAGCTGTTGAAAAATATAATTCAATATTTATTTGTAGGCAAAAAAAAATGAAGTAGACTTACGAGGAAAGAAATTGAGAGCTAAAAAGAAAGTGGTATTATGTAAATCCCTTAACTACTGCTAATTGAAGTCCTGTGAAAGTTTGGTACCTCTTGGAGGCCATTTTAAAATAAATAAATAAAACTAGGAAAGATACAAAAAGAAGCATCAAGGATGGCCAAGGGAAGAGAATGACATTGGCTTAATGCAAACCAGGTATATTAGAATTTTTCACTTTGGAAAAGGTATGCAGAAAGATATTAAAGACATGGAGAAGTTGAAAAGGGAATGATTATTCAGTGTCCCTTAACATGAACACTGGTAGGTACCTCATTAAATTGTCAGGTATCTCATTTAAAACAACCAAAGGAACGTTTTTTTTCCTCATCTTCTGCATAACAATAGGACTGTGTGCTGTCATAGGCGGTATTGTGTAAAATATACATGACTTAAAAAAAAAAAAAAAAACAACTACAAAACTAGTCAAATTCATAAAGCATAGATCCATCGACTGTTCCTTTGTTGTTTTCCAGGTTACACTCATCCTCAGAAGTGTTCAACCTAGTTTCAGCCCAAAGCAGATTATGGTCTCCACTGAAACATTCATTTTGTGTCATAAATCTGTCAAGGACTATACTCAATGCTTTGAAAAATCAATTTCATGCATAAATTTTGAAAAGTTTCTCTTGTGGGAAAGAAATGCACAGTAGCAGTCTCTTCAGGCTAACTTTAAATTTTATTCTTTAACAGGACCTAAAACGCTTAAAGCCTCATCCGCTGTTCCTTCTTTCCAGAATGCCATGCACATTAATTGGCTTGTCAGTAGATACCAACCCGGGACCATTAAAGAGCCTTATATGCAGCTTTCATTCATTTTATACCAAGCTTTGCATACGAACACTTTCATTACAGTGAAAAGACTAGGGTTTCAATGACAATGATTCAAAACTTGCCAGAATGAGTGATCCTGTTATAACCTTCACTGGTCAGATGAAACTTCAGATTAAAGGTAACCTGAGACACATTAAACCACTACGCAAATCAAAGATAACTTCTTGATTTTCAAATGGTAAGGAATAAAAAGGTTTGCCTTAGATTTGTGAGATATAGGACTACTTGTCATCTAAGGACTTAGGTAACTATGAATGTGTACTTTTATAGAAATACTTTTCTTTCAGAAAGAAGCTGAAGCAAAAGGCTAAAATCCAGAGTCCTTCACTCCTTCACCCTGGGCTTCTGATTGTTGTTTCACAATAATTAAGTAGTCTCAGTCACTATTCTTTCAAATTGTAATGCTTCCCTGTGCCACTTTAGTTATGAAGAGATGGGAAAACGTTTCAGTGTCACAGGGAGCATTGTGAATGCCACCTCACTGTGAAGCATGAAACAGGCCAGCAAAATATATTTGTTTTTTATTGAACTACTTACGATGTGCTCAACATCAAACACAACATTAAGTCAAGCCATCCCCAAATTGCTTTAATGCAGAACAGGCAATGTATATATGATTATAAATCCATCCTAACCCTAATACATGTACGAGCCTCCCAACAGCAGAGTTAATATGGCAAAAAGAGCCTAGCGGCAAGCTCCTTCTCAGACCTTCCTACCAGTCACCTTTCTGGAAAATTCAGAATTGAATCTGCCTGAGCTACTGAATCTTTCTCACCTCTGAAGATATATTTGGTAACTTGATACTTCGAGAGAGAGAAAAATATTCCCTCTGTGCATGTGAAAGTTCAAGTGAAAGATTTGAAAATGAGCTGAGTTACAAAATGTTGGCATCTTTTCGTACTTTCCCTGGCCTTTTATTATTTACTCTGTATTAAGCACATTGCAGTACTTATTCTACCAGCTTTTTCATTACACTAGCATAGTTATAGCTAGCCTGTGTTTTACTACTGTTCTCTGCAGTTCACATGAAACTTACTGTACATAGCTGTAAGTTGTATCACTGCTGATTTGGTCTCCTTAAATCTTTTAGTTTCCTGCTGGCTTGAAAGGTCCATTTCTATAGATTGATGACATCCTTTTAGCATTATCTGGAATTGATAACAATTAGGTTTGAAAGAACTTGAACATTAGAATAGGCACTCTAAGCAAATAATATATTAGGAGTAATTAAGAACTTTTTCTACAAACTGGAATCTGTAATGGGAGAAAATAACAAAAGGCTGACCCCCACCAAGAAAAGCACAGAGTACAGAAGAGTGAAACAACTCCGTCACAGTCGTTCCTTGGGTGTGTCCTGTTAGCACTTCTCAGGACACCTATACCCCCTGGCACACTAGAGCAATGCTACAGGATTAGTGCCAAGCCTGTTAGTTCATCTATTAATTTATTCTACCTGCCAAAGTACAAAAAGAGTCTGACACTTTGGGGTTAGTGATTTAAATTCGTCCTTACTTCTTAGTTTTGTTTTACTTTAAGTTTCCTCTTAGCATTACTTTTGAATGAGAGTTCCAAGTATGCTTAATCGTTGAAGTGTTCCTGACACTTTATATAAATCAGTAATGTTTGCTTTTGTTGTAGCATCAGTTGTAGAAAGAGAAGAGTTAGAAGCAATAAATATTGAAGCTCAAGGAGAACGGCTGAGGATGAATTTGTTTGAATGATTTCTATACGCACTATGAAGTTTCAGTATGTAACACTGATCTCTCAATATGTTTAATACAGTACAACTGGTACAAAATCTTCTTACTTGCTGTAGCATATATTGCTAATTAAACAGTTCTGTCCTGCTCAGATTTCCACTTAGGTGTTCATATTCATTTTGTGCTTGCACTTTGGATCACTTATTTGTCCCCTATTCTCTTTTTTTGATAGAAGTAGTAAGCAGAGATAGCAAGGGGTAATAGCTGGAGACAAGCTGCAGTGAGGTAGTAACGGGGAAAGGAAGGTACACTACCAACAGGAACATCCAGGCATCTTCTCTGCCCACAGGGCGTAAGCTACCTCAAACCTGAGCGCTGTGACACTGTGTCAAAACTTTATGTTAGGTGAGCCAGTGTCCGTGACTTGAACTATCTTTAAAAATATACTGTCTTTGCCAGCTGGAATAAGGTTCTAACGTTAAACTATTGTGCATAGCTACACAGATCTTTCATATAAATGCTTAAAATTCTAAGCTGTTTAGCTGATAGTGTGAGCAGAGAGTGTGTTTTTTCCTTTTTTTGAAATACTGCAGTTCTGTGACTGTACTTTAGGATGTCACTAAATTTAGCTTGGTTTAAAACCTTGTCAGATGTAAATGGAGGAACCCTTGATTATGGTAGATACTTTCACTGTGATGTTACTGACAAAAATTTGAATAGAAAAGTATCAAATGACATAGTAGAAGTTCCCTTTTTTAATATAATTATTTACAGAAATATGTATGTGTAACCTATATTCAGCAAGCATATGGTGTCCATATGTGTTCCCTTTAGCAGCAGACCAAGTAATAAACTCAAGCTAGCACTCTCTGCTTCTAATTGCCTGCTTTAGCTAATAAAGATCCTATCAGATAAGTTTTGATGCATTCATCCCATTCAACATATGCTGCAATAGCTACTTAAATATAACAATTTAAAAAAAAAAAAAAAAAAAGCCAGGGCAGCTGTAGCTTGGATTTCCCTTGGTATTTGTTGTAAAGAATGAATAAAGATTCTTAGCTAGCTTTGAGCTTTGAAAATATTTGATAAGGTTAGGGTTCAGTTTAAAATTTATATATTGATGGTAGCTTCTTTTTCCCCTTCTTCATAGGTATTTAAAAGCATGCTTGGGGGAGAAAAAGAAGAAATTTTACCATACCTTTGAACTCAGAGTAGAAAAATTGTGTGCTTCCAATAAGAATTTTTAAGTGAGGAAATTCTCAGTGTTACCCTTAGAAATTCTGCATATTTGTCATGAAGACTATAGCAATCAGAGAGATCCATAAACTTTGGCAGCATTAATCCTTACCTGAAATCTGACAGATAAGAATCAGACAAATGACTTAATGTACAAACACAATAATGCATTTCTGATTTGCATGTTTGTTTTGAAGAGGTCTCTAGGGGTTTTTTGTCTTCTTGCTGTTCTTCCCCCCTAGCCCAGATACATACCATATATGTAATATTTTGGTATGAATGTGCAATCCCCTTGCTCCACTGATCAGAAATGACTTTTCAACAGTTTTTCTATCAGTGAAGCTAGAATTCACTATCAGATAGAATTTACTACGTACTCAAATGTTATGACATACAGGGTAATGAATATAAGATAAATAAAAATATTAATATAAAGGAAAGAAATTTTAACATAGTAAAAATAATTTACTTGTAGATGAACACACATCAAAATGTCTTTGAGGTACTGCCAGCCTCTTTTCCTAGAACAAGGGGAGGGTTGTTGAAGGTAGAGAAGTGATTATCTAATTAATCTACTTTACAATTGTTAATATAAATCTCATTTCTGATCCTCTATGACATCATTATTTAAAGCAAGACAGTTTATCAAATACCACCAAAAATATTTGCCTATAATTTTCAGTGTGAATTTGAGTTTTTTGAATTCAGATATTATTATACATAGTGATACAGAAGAAGAGCCATAAACCCCTATATGCACCTGTCTTCCTTTCATTGCATATTTTGAGTAATTGAAATTGAGTTTTATAAATGCTGTTTAAACCATGTATGCCCATGACATATGTAGTTATTCCTTCAATGGGAAAAGTGTGCCCTTTGTACTAGGCAGTTTCCTAGCTAGAGTAGCATTAACAGACATCATTAGGACACTACTAGGTACAGCCAAATAAGCTTTGCTTCAGTTATGTCATCTATCTTCAAACCATTAAAACTAACACTGTAAGCTGTTATGTAGTTGTCACATCAGGAAGAAGCCTTATTCTGATTTAATTAATTTTTTCTGGCAATGAATAAAGACAAGGAATGGAAATAATTAAGCTCATACATGTTATTCTCATCTGCTCTTAAATCATTATTCAAGGGAAAAACCTCTAAGTTTTATCCTTCAGTGATCCTTTTTTAAGAGACTATTTTCTCAGGTTCCTGCCATTTATTAATGTGTTGATTCATTTTAGCAGGATTAATATCTCAAGGGGGTCATATTTCATTTCTGTTGAACTCCCAACATGCAGAAGCTGTTTCAGAATCCTCACCAAATAGTTACAGATGAACTATCATCTGAAATCAGTGTGATGTATTTAAAATTGAAGGCAGCTGCATTTAGTTTAAATGGCTTGGCAGCTGCCCAGCCAGCTATCCACTTGGAAGACTTTCAGTCAGAAGTGGTAGGAATAAGGTGTTCAAGAGTACTCAAGGCCAGATCCAAGAAGTTAGAAACCAGTACCCTGTTGTAAGGTAGGTGATGCAAAAAAGGAGCCCAGAAGCCTCTGTTAAGCCTTCTCTATGCTGTAAAGAGAACGACAGGAAGACATCCAGAGCACTACAAGGAGCAGTGAGATAACTCAGATTCGTATTAGCTTTCTCCAGCTAGCTCATTAGGAAATGTCGGAGCCTAAAAATCTGGCGTTATTCAAATAGGGAAGAAATGTTTGCATTTTCCTTACAATCCCGAAACGTTCTTGAAGGAAGGAGGTTAACTATCCCCTTTTTATTTAAAACTTTTCTGCTGAACTACAGTAACGAAATGGAAAAGCTATTCCTTGCCCACTTTCTGTAATTTAAAGACAGCTTTCCCCCTTCCATACCTGGTTATCTGAAAACCAGCCTACTCTGTTTTTCATTATGTAGGAAATAATTGTAGCAAAGCTAGGAAGAGGGAAGAACGTTAATTCTAAAACCAGGTCTGTTTCACTCACTTCACACACAAGAACTACAAAATGTGCATTCCAGATGATGCCTGGCATCCAGCCAAGCGGCATGCCTCCAGATGACTTGGCCAAGTTCTCCTGCAGTGGCTGGGTGACAGGACACCAGCCATCTCATTCTAGTTACTGGGCTCTCTTTCAGCTGGCAGTGGCGTGCTGGGCTTGGGTGTGGCTTTTTGCACAACTAAGAAGCTTGTGTTGATTATAAATCTGTCATTGCATCACACCTGCATGAGACATTAGGACTTGCTCACTTTCATGTCTTGCACTGAACTTCCTGGGAAGGTGAACTGTTATTTACACATGCAATTCTTACAGTGTTTCCTCTGCCATTTTCTCCCATACTTCCACGCCCACCAGTCTTCTTTGTTAGCTGTCTCAATGTTCCAGTTACTATTTCCTACAGTCACAGGAGTGTATGGAAGGAAGATGGAGGGAGATAAAATGCAAGAAACACTTTCCACCTGTCCTTTTAGAGTTCTAGTCATTTTGCAAAAAATGAAAAAAAGAATCAGACAGTAAGTAATGGGTGCCTGGTTTGACAGCCTAGCAGTTAGCGCACTTTGTTATCCTGAGTTTTGCTCTCAGAACTATTGCTGCAGTTTAAATTCAGGACAGAATAGTGGCCCAGTTACTTGTACCAACTTGACACTGTGCACAAAATGGCTGTGATTGATACGTAGTTGCTGCTTTGGATTCAATCTGAAGTGAAAATAGGTAATATCATGTGAATTGCAACTGCAAAACGCCTGTTCCAGCACTGAATGAAATTTGTTCAGTGCAATATAAATTAATAAGATCTGTATTACCTTCTATCCTAGTTCCACAGTTTGCACATACTAACATCTAATTTCGCCTTTGATTTCAAGCTTCTGCAGTGTGTGTAACTACATCATCCTGGGACATCTTCATTTTTCCCTTGCATGCACTGATTCTAAACATATGTTTCTGCCACACATGAAAATAAATGTATTTTCACGTTATAACCCCTCTATGCAGTTGGAAACAAGCTCATTTTCAGTTCATTCCCCTGCCAGGCAAGCTACTGTTCAGCTACAAGCCAAGAAAATACTTAAGTACTTTATAAAGACTACATAGTTCAGGGAATCTGATTAACACAGAAGTGAATGGCCATAGTTGCATTCTCCCTATCTACCTGTATAGTTTCTAAATTCAAAGTTTTAACATAATACTTGTCAGTCCTTGAGACATTTAGCATTGAAGTTAAAAATGTTGAACTTAAAGTAACAAATATTTTAGTTATGTACAGTTTTTCATCTTGCATGGTATCAAAGTGTCTTAAAAAGTAATGCATACAAGAACAACATGGACATTCTTAGTAAGAGGGGGAGTAGAAATAAAAGAACAGTATAATGCTAAGAAGCATGAATCTTGGCCAAGAATAATTCTACAAATACTGCCCTTGTGAAAAGTTCAGCTGTGTTCTTGAATAATTTAGCTATGTTAGAAGCAGCAGCTGCTGAGTAATACTTGTATTCTTTCCGTTTACAAATAATTCATTCAATAAAATATTAGTTAATGACTGCTTTCCCAAATATTTACAAAATATTCTTTGTCATTGCACTATCTGGTGGAATATTTCATGTGAGCAGCACCAATACGTTATCTTGCAAAACTGTGTACTTGTGTAATTTAATTATTCAAAACAGGAACAATACTAATTAATAAGTGATTTAAACTTCTTAAATTGTAGATTTTAACTGTAGGTTTATGAACAAGCTATAAAACCCTCCTGGCAGCCTACTTTTTTTTCTTTTCAAGTACATTTGTCTAAAAATTGAGTAAACATCTTCTTAATTTCATTAGCTAGGGAAGTTTTTCACATTTTAACCCTATTTTAAAAACATTCTATTATTTTGTTTGTTTAGAAGCATTTTTAAAGGCATAGTGGCAGAACATAAACACGTCAGGCCAAGTTTGTCACCTACATTTTCCACTACAAATAAAAATCTTGTCATTAGATGATTATTGCCAATGTAATATCTGAGTTAGAAGCAAGCTAAACTTTTCATGTAGGCTGCTTATTTTTCAAACACAGGGAGCATTAGGAAACATATTTCAAGTAATGTTCTGCACGGATGTATCCTCAGCTTCTCTAAGAAACTAAAAGACTTTTGGAAGCCAGATTACAAGTCTCCCCACATTTCCTCTTAAAAAGAGTTTGCCTCCAGCCTATGTCCTTGTCAACTTACTGTATCACTTGGATTCAGAGTCAAAACTTTATCCTCTAAACACCCTGCCTAGCAAGCTGCACATCTCTGACTCTGCGAGCTTTTCTGTGCATCCATCTGCCAACCACTGGGCAAAGGAATAAGCTCATAGGAATGGCTGCACTGAAGAGCATTTGCCTTCGAAGTGATGAAACAGAAATACCTCAGGCAACGTCCAGACTGTTAAAGTCATTCATTAGAATTCTTCTCAGCTGTGTTTGTCCAAAGTTTCAGCTATTAATCCAAGTTAACAGCTCTCCAGTTTTGAGAGAGGCAATAAGCAAGATGATGGCATTTACCAGGCATTTGAAAGGCATGATTGTAGAAGGTATTAAGCAGAGCACAGCTGAAATTAATTTAAATATACAAACTTGTTTTAATAAACTTTCGACTTGTCAAGATCTCAAATGAAACATTTTTAAGGTCCAGCACTTTGGTACAACTAATATTCTTCTTGATATTTTACACATTATATGAGGAGCGTCAGGTGTAAAATGCATTGTAGACAAAAGACTTCCTCGCCTCTGAAAGAAACTCATAAAATGGTTGAATTATCAGAAAAATGACAGCCAGTAAGGGACAAGAATGCAAATGAATTTAGAGCTGTGGGAGCTCCTGAAGGACACAGGCACAGAGTTAAGTGGCAATCTGGAAGCACGCCTGAATTTAAAGCTTCCTCTCCAAAATATTCTCATCCATGATTGTACCATACAGCCCACAAGGCCATCAGAAAATGCAAGGATTGAACTGAGTTAAAAACTAAGCTAAAGCAGGAAAATACAAACTATCTACGTATAATTCTTTCAACAATCCAGAAGTGCTCAGAAGTGTTAAGTTGAGGGAAAGTTGGTTTAAGGGTATTCCTATATACCATCAACTTTGCTTGGAGTAAAGACCAAACAAAAAGATTCAACTGGTATTTATGCTTTATTTATACTTTATTTATAAAAAATAAGGTCTGATGATACACAAGGTAGTCATAGGTGTTAGAAAATAGCATTCCCTAGTAAAATAACCCCTATCATCTAATTCTAAATATATGAATAAATCATTTGTACTTTTTTCCATTAGCTATTCTGTCTGCATTGATTCCTAGGCAGCAAAAATGAAACAGAACCACCTGGACTCCTCTGTTGTACAGCTCTTTGGACTGTCTGCAGTTGCCATGTACTACGTTCAGAATTATTTACCCAGGCTATTTCTAACAACCTTTGCTATTGTCATAAACTATGCTAATTGTGAATAGGGTTGCCTCACCATCCCCACCTAATTTTGTTCATAGAATCATAGAATTGTTTGGGTTAGAAGAGACTTGGCCTCGAACACTTTCAGGGATGAGACAGCCACAAATTCTCTGGACAATCAATCTGTTCTAGTGCCTCACCATTCTCATTGTAAAGAATTTCTTCCTAATATTTAATCTAAATCTACCCTCTTTTAGTTTAATGCCATTATCCCTTGTTCAACTACTACATGCTGTGATAAAGGATCCCTCTCCAACCCTCTCTGGTAGGCCGCCCTTTAAATACTAGAAGGCCTCTATAAGGTCTTCCTGGAGCCTTCTCTTGACTGAGCAATCGCAACTCTACCAGCCTGTCTTTACAAGAGAGGTGCTCCATCCCTCTGATCATCCTCGTGGCCTCCTCTGGACTTGCTCCAAGAGATCTATATCCTTGTTGTGTTGGGGACTCCAGACCTGAATAGAGAGGTCCAGGCAGAGTCTCACCAAAGCAGAGCAGAAGAGAATGACCTCCCTCGACCTGTTGGTCACCACGTTGGTGATCATGCATGGTCAATGGTGTCAGAGGGCCCTCCCAGTTCTCACATCCCAGGGATCATTATCATAACCCTCCTATCCAAACCGTGTAACACAAGTTATTTCATCTCTTTAGCCTTTTCCACACCACACACCTCATTCTCTTCTGAACCACTTCTAATAAAAACACAAAAACTTTCTGCAGACACTAACTGGCCTCTTCTGACTGTAAGGCTAGGCAGCCACACTAACTAGGCAGTCTGCTTGAGCCATCAGCCCAGGTTCCATAGCAAACAAGCATTGGTTCAAGAGATGCAGGTTTAGCAAATTAACCCCAGCACAAGTCCCTGCACGCATGAGCACTTGCTCAGTGCAAAAAGGGATACATTTGTCAAAATTTTGGCCCATTATAATCAAAGACACAAGAGAAGGGAGGACAGCCTCCAATGATATTCAATTTCTGAAAAGATCTACAAAAAATGAGCTGACATAGGGGCTACTTAGCTGTGGCATGGCTCTACAGGAGTACAGCCCACTCCATCACATCAGTCAGTTCTGGATTCAAGTTGCAACAAGCAGAACAGTATGACCAAAGTCTTCTGGAGAAGAAACATCTTTTGATAATCATGCATGTACTTGTTAAGTTCCTCTTCAGGCACTTATTAATTTCTCTCTCAAAGGGAGCGCAAGAAGACTAAGCTTCAAAAATCAGAAGATTAAAGTCTAGTTGTGAAAACTATCCCTCTGGAGTCAGCCACATGAGCTTGACAGCAAATTTATAATGAGTGGACTTCACAGGTAAAGACTGCTACTCCATTTTCCTCCATTCTTAAGTTACATTGTCGAGAGACCGGGCTTCTGAGAACAAACGGGATGAGCTCATAGAGTTTGCAGGTAAGTTCCAGTTTATTGCATTTCGGCAATACACTATATCACCCTTAGAAGTGCAAGCATTCGCAATCACGTGTGAAAGCATTTACCTAATTGGCTGTGCTGCCTTGAGCAGTTTCGTGATTGGTGATCACGCGCAGAGCACGCGCATGTTCTGATTGGTTTGCAGTGCTTTTATCTCCCAAGCGATAAGTGGTCCCCGGCTACCCCCCTGAATCTCTGAACTCTAGTTACCCTCTCAACCTTCACACAGTTTTCTCCTCTAAGCCTCACTCGGCTGTCCCTATCCCAACATTACATGGCATCTCTCCCTTCCCCACTTAACTTCTTAAGCTTTAGTTACATTAAGTGTGTCTAGATTTAGAGCTCCTCTAGGAAGAAAACAAACAAAACCAGATCAAAATGATCTGTTACCTTGTCCACAAGCAGTAAGGGCAGCTGCTGATGAAGGAAGGCCTGCACAGCCCTTATCTCCCTAATGGAAGACGTAGAACTGTGACCCTTCAAGCAGACCCAAACACAGAGCAGTATGAATGATGACCAGCGAGTTTTGTTACTAGAGAAGTCCAGAGTGAGCTAAAATGGAGACCCAAGGCCACTGTTGGAGAGGTGAGGAGCCAGCTATGGCTACTCACAGCCATTGAGACAATTAGTGGCCCCACCACAACTGAGCTGCATGGTGCATCAGGTGGGAGTGTGGGGAGAACTATAACAGCTGGAATAGCTTCATTAGAAATCCCATTTTATTGCTTTTCTTCTATCTCATCCTGTCTTGACCTATCATTTTAAACTATCCTTGCAATGTACATTTTTCAACACTTCTGTTTTCAGCAATTCTTGGCTATAGTATCAAGATGTATGATAGTATGAATATTAATGTTTTGTTTTTGCAACTTAGCGTGTTCTGTTCTCATTGCATGTGCCGTGTCAACAGAAAAAGCCTCCAGTTGTGTAGTTTTTATTATTATTGAATTTCAATATTGAATTTCAGAAGTTATTTGCATTAAATTCATGAATAAGAACATGCTGTAATGGTACATAGGAACTTGGGAATTCTGATTCTTCAGCTGCACAGTGGCTTTGAAAGAGACCAGCATGGAATAATTTCTGTAACTTCTTAGGATGTTCACTACTTGAAAGACAAGTGATGACATAGAAGTACATCGGTATTTCGGTTTGACAACTACCATTTTGAGCTTAGTAAGTTTTAACATGCCAGGAAATATTTTTCCTGATTTGTATTAGAAATAAGCTTTACTAGAAATAATTAGAACTGCAGTGTGTGTATGAAGCATGGCATGCTTTTGTTAACGCCTGAATAGACACTGTTAGATCATTCTGTTTGATTGCAACTGAGGTCCCTGCACAGGGTGACAGGATGTTGTAAAAAAGATATTTTCCTGAATAATTTGAAGAAATGTAAGCAGGTTTCTGTGATTCCTCCGGAGTTTTATTTCTGTACAGACTATTGCAGATGTTGTTGCTTTTAGTTAATGGCTTTCAGTGATTTATCCCATTATATTCAATAGTGTTACCCAGTGAAAAGGTAGTAAAACTGGTATTAATCTCAGAGACCACTGAAGAATAGAGTTAATCAAGCAGGTCAATGACACTGATTACTTTTCAACAGTTTACCTCAGGATCAGAAGTAATGAAATAAACAATGACTTGAGGGGCTCAGAAAGACCTGTGTAATATACTGCAATAGCGAAAGGTTTATGCTTTTTTAAAAAAAAGATTGCTTTTGCCACTTCCTCACTGAGCTACCTAGTGCATCTAAAGTGTATATCCCTCTCCTCAGCACTGTATTTAGGTATTATTTGATTTGAGATTTGTTTACCAGTTCTCTGAAATTCAGTGATAAATTTGACAAAAATCACTTAGATCCTCATTTAATCTTACTTGTCTATATATAAAATGTTTTCTTGCCAGCCAAGTTGCCAGTGAGTCTTAGTGACGTTGGGAGCAAATATTTCTTGTTATATTTTTGGGCTGACAACATGTCAGACTCACTTTTCTCGTCTTTATGATATCCCCGCATGCTCTTCTCAGAAAATAGCAGTTTACAACTATTCTGACTATATATAAGATCTGAAAGGATTAATTTACAAAAACCCTTTCTGAAGTCTACATAGATTGTATTTTACACGTGCGCTACTGTTCCAGCAATTCTATGTATGAAATATTTTCTATGTGAGAAGTATTTTCTCTGGAAATACTGAGTATTTTGACTCATGGAACAGCTTGGATTGGAAGGGACCTTAAAGATGATCTAGTTCCAACACCCCTGGACAGGTTTGTCACCCACTAGACCAGGTTAACCCCATCACCTGTCTCACCCTGCTGGCCACAAATGCTAGTGAGAAAAAAAACTGTACCTTAAAGCAAATGGAAAAGACCTAGTTATTGAAGAAATAATGAAAAAGACTAATAACTGTAAATGGAAGATTTAAATATTTTTTCTTGTAAAATGTAACAACATAAATAAGGTGCCAACTTATGACTTACTCCTTGCTCAGGACTCTGCTTTTATAACCCCAGGAAACCTTGCAGGATACTTGAGTTGACAGGAGGGCACAGACAGACGGATCTGACCTTGCTCTATGCAAAATTGCTCTTAGTGCACAGCATTAGGTGAGTAGATTGCATACCTCTCACAAGAGACGTGCAGTGACAAAAGATTTGCCTTTTGTCTGTCTATGCCTTCTTCTTTGGAGCCCTGCTACCTTTAAGAGGTCTCTGCACTACGTATGTTCTCTTTTTGAAGTATACTTCCCAGGTGCTTTTATGTACTGTTCAAGAGCTTTCTCATGTACACTAATACTTTACCTCCCCATGTCTGTGCCAGCAAAACTTTCTCACTCAGTAAGGATTTTTCCAGAACTGGTGATTATACAGGTCCCACAAATTATTCACGGAAGCTGTTCGTCACAACCATAATCTAGGCCATACCTCTACTCTTGGCATAAAGTTGTGCTCTTTTCCCAGCCCGTAAGAAATTTTTATTGTTTTATGTGAAGTCTCATATTTTTTTTGTCTCTCTGATTCCAATGTTTTCAGATAAGGAGTTTGAAGTCACCACTCCAGACTAATTTAGTTTTGTGGTCCGTAATAAATCATTCTGTTCCTTTTTTCCTTGGTCTCAGAGCCTTCACTGCTGTCAGTTGCTCTCTCATGTTTGAGTAATCAGCATGCCACACTGAAATGGGTCCCTGCATTCTCTGGTGTTTTACATGCAGAAATCTGTTCTGCTGAAAGGGTAAAGTCTGAATCATTTCCTTTGTAGAGCTTATACTCTACAGCCATGATTCTCAGGTTTCCAGAAGAACATTAGTCTTTCAGATTTTTAGGATAGGTTTTTCTTTGTCTCTTGGGTGATTTCTACAGTGCTATGGTTGCTCTTAGCTTCCAGGTTCACCATCAATTTCTATCGCCCTGTAATGCTGAATTCCTAGAACTGGCTTTTCTTTGGTGGGGAGAGAGTGGCAGGAAGAGTGACATGCTACACTCAGGAGCACCAACAGATTAATCCTTCTGCTACATATGGCTATGGGGCTGTAAAAGATGTTCTCACTGTACAAGTTGGATGAAGCAGACCCTATCTGAACTCCAAGTTTGATCTAAACTATCTCAATGTCATTTACAGAGCCTTTAGAACTGTCTGGTTTTGTTTAGTGATTCCACCTGAGACTGTTTTACACTGTGTATTTATTTCAGTCTAACTTGTATGACAACTGTGAGCTTATAACTTACCTCAGACAAGAGATGGATCTGTGTACTCCGTAAAGCTGGCCCTGTGTGTGCTCCCTGCATGTTGTGTGCTGATAAAGCATGATGGATAAACACCCTCCTTCTCGCTGCTCTCCTATGCACACAGAGGAAAATCATAGAATCATAGATTCGGAGGAAAATAGAAGAATCTGCATGAATCCTGTAAAATTGGTTGCCCTCAGCACAAACAATGTAGCCTGTTTAGATGAACAAGAAAATTTTGTACTGCTTTAATCCTATTTTGTCATGTAAGACCAAACAGCTCAAGTTGTAACTGGTATTTTAGTGCCACAGCAATAACAGTGAAATAGCAGTTGCTACCTTGAAATGATTTACTTGGGTTTGGGTTTGCAGATTTCAAATCAGGATACACTTAACAAGGCAGTCTGAAAAAGAAAAAGCTTCTCTAGGAAGAGTTTTGTCACCCACTAGTTTTTTGGACAGTGAAAAAAGCTTAAAAACCTGCTACTTATCTGGACTTTCATTGAAAAGGAGGTTTTGGAGACAAAATCTTATTTTGTGTGGCTCAAATAAGAGTAATGTAAAGAGGTAACAACATGTCATGCTCACTACTAAATGTGGAAAGAAAAAAAAAAAGGCAATGTGCACTTTCTAGCTTACCCCCTTGGTTCTTCACTCCTCAGAATCATCCAAACAAGGTGATGCTAATGCAAGGAGGTGCTACATGTGCTTTTACTGAGCAACATTTTTCATACTCTTAAGCAGCAATGGATTCACCATTCTGGAAGGCTTAAAAAAAAATCTTCTCTATTGTTATCTGGAAAACCAAACAGGAAGTTAAGCGCAAACTTCTGGTATCTATTAATGTGAGAATTGATGGACTGTGTGTCTAGGAAACATTTTATGTAATGAACCCAGATAATTTCTACCTGATGTAATGCCACTGACGGGGTACTTGTGCAAGAAGCCTACTTGTGAAATTCCCCAGAATTATTCTTGAGGAAACAAGATGCTTTTCAAATTAGTGAAGGGACTAGCAAGTCTCTTCAGTCCCTTTTTCCTAGGTTTTAAAGCTACTGCATCGCTTCTGAGGACTTGTTTAAAGAGTAATATATTTTGATTTTTTGCAGCTTTATTGGAACCTGTGTTAATCCACTGACCAGGGAAAAAGTCGTTTGTTTTCTGGAGCAGAAAAAGAAGGCAAGAAATAGACTGCTTTTAACTCTGCTTGGAATAGCAGAGAGGAAAAGTGCTTAAGAAGATTACAAAGCAATATAAGGTTAGAAGAATAGTTGCGATGTTATTTAAAATGTTTCAGGTTTATTGTGATGTGCCTTACTTAACATGATGGTACTGAAATGAGAAGTAAATCTGATGAACATGGTGGTAAATACTCATATTATAATTACAGTATATGTATACATTATTACATTAATTATAATAATAATAAATACATTATACAATAATAATACATAAATATTATAATAAATAATAATAATAATTACAATAATAATTACATTATAATATGCAATGCCTAATGAACAACAAAGTGTCATCACAGCAGTAAAGCAGTGACACAACTATTTGATCTCTAGATAAAAATCCTGTTGGCCTATATTCACTCTGATTTAGTGATGGGAAAATGGACCTTTATCCTACAGCCTGTACTCCTGAAAAATAAATTATTTCAAAGAGCACAAAAGTGACTTGAAACTGCAACTAGGGTTAATTAAATACTTAGTTTTTTTGTTGTCTGGATGTTTCAGCGCTGCTTGGATTATTTGCTGACACTTGTTATAACTGCTTAGTGTGGCTCTTGCTTCCATTTGACTGCTGTGGTGCCATTATTTCATCATACATATTTGGAACAAAAGAATTAACATTTTGATGTATGAAATGCAATTGACTACATGTTGATCTGTTAGCTTGTGTGACAGTCAGTATGAAAAGACCTTTAAAAAGCGTTGTCATTCAAGGTTTGAGTTATTTGACCTTAAAAGCAGCCTTCTGAGTAAAGACCGAGAGATAACTTCATTATTTTTGCAAGATGTCCTGATCATGAAATAGTACTCAATCTTTTCATCCTGATTGAAGAGCTGATGAAAAGCTGAAGTTAGAGATTTTTACTAGTAAGCATGCTATCTATGGTGGAAGGTAAGAACAGATAAGTTTCCCATAGTCAAATAATTCATTGTAAATAGTCCATCAAATGTAGCAGTTTTCAGAGAAGTATGGCTCTTTTTTTACCAGTTAGTTGTTTAATTATTTTAATCTATGAGAAATAACTTTAATAACAGTTTCATGAGAAAAAAAAAATGTTTTGAAGAGTAGCTGAGTGGAAAAATTACCCTTAACAGTGGATCGGCAATTAAAGGGAAAATTTAACCTTCACACCATAGAACAGTGTTGATTTCACAGTCATTCCAATATGATTGGACTCTAAAGTCATGCCAATGTGGCTATCCCATGATCTGACTGTAGAATTTCAGTATTGTTGAATTGCAGCTCCTCTGGGTTAGATTAAAAATCCATCTGTCACAAAAACACATCTTTCTCACTGACAGCAAATAAGAAAATAATGTCAGAAAAGTTAGGAGCGATACTTTCCTTTCAATGCCCTTCCAGACTTAGTCATTTGCATCTCATATAAGTGTTCTTGCAAATATTAATCACAGAGACCATTTTAGGTATCAATTTTTTAATGTGGTTTACTCAAAAATTTTGGGACATAGTAATATTTTCAAGAAATGTGATAGGTATCTAAACACTCCAGCAATGATTACAACAGCTTCTCCCTCATCGTGTATACAACTTCTTTTGTTAAAATCATAACTTCAGAAATGATTAAGGATAGATATTCGAAAAATCTGTCTATCTTCTACTGCATTAGCCGACTATAGATCATCAGTGAGGAAAGGAAGGTACATTGAAATGTATTAAAAAATCTTCAATGGGTTATGCTTGTATTAGCAGTGACATCATAGGGCATTTATAGTAATGATCTTCGTCAGCTCTCGCAAACATTTTTCAGTACAAGGCTGATTAGGCCAACTCTTCATTTAAAGCAAAGCACGTATTGATTCTGTTTCAGCCAAGTTGTTTTGCTTTGATGTTTTCTGGTTTTTTGCTTGTTTGTTTGTTTTCCCCAAAAAAACACTTTTGTTAAAGCTGATATTTATAATTTAGTTATTTGAATTAAACTCTTTCCAAAAGAGGCAGTTTGGGGTCAGAGATATCTTTCACATCACAACCAGTACTGGATCAACTCAGACTGAATTCTATCAGGTAAGAATATGAACCTGAACGTGGCATATGCCAAGTGTTGCCTTAAATTCTTCTTAGGGAGTAAATAACTACGTGGTTACAATATATATACAGATAAGACAGATTTTGTGAGCAAAGGTAGTATCTTTTACTAAATTTACAGTTCATTTGGAAAATTTAGATGATTTTTTTGGGAATACACGACACATTTGGGAGCAAGTCTGTCATGTCTTTTATTGCATTGTCAAATGCAAACAAATTTTCCACACTGTGGTTTCTAAAGACCACAAAGGGAAATAGGTGCTTTATCAGCTTCTTCAAAACACGTGCCAAAAGCAGCAATTCTGTATATGCTTCTGTATATGCTTATTTAATCACAATTTTTTTCTTATTAGCATAATCAAATTTAGTCAGAATTATAGCTATATATTTTACAACCATAATCAACCAAATAAGGAGTTTTGTTTTAGCTCATGTAGATACATAAATGTTCAGGTACTTTTGCTTCTATCTTATCACAGTTGTTGATGCTAAAAATTTGTAAAGCTATTTTCTTTTGAAGAATTACATTTGAGTTATAGAATCATAGAATGGCTTGGATTGGAAAGAACCTTAAAGATCATCTAGTTCCAACACCCCTGCCATGGGCAGAGCTGTCACCCACTAGTTCAGGCTGCTCGGGGCCCCATCCTACCTGGCCTTGAATGCCTCCAGGAATGGGGCATCCCACAGCTTCTCTGGGCAATCTGTTCCAGTGCCTCACCACACTGAGTAAAAAATTTCCCCCTGGTATCTAATCTAAATCTCCCATCTTTCTGTTTAAAACCATTCCCCCTTGTCCTGTCTCTATCAGACCATGTAAAATTCAGTCTCCCTCTTATTTATAAGATCCCTTCAAGTACTGGAAGGCTTCCCCCAGAGCCTTCTCTTCTCTAGGCTGAATAAGCCCAGCTGCCTCAATCTTTCTTCATAAGGGAGGTGCTCCAGCCCTCTGATCATCTTTGTGGCCATCCTCAGGACCAGCTCCAGCAGCTCCACATCTTTCTTATGTTGGGGGCCTCAGTCCTGGACACACTACTTCAGATGGGGCCTTAGAAGGACAGAGTAGAGAAGGACAATCACCTCCCTCTCCCTACTGGCCACACTACTTTTGATACAGCCCAGGATACTGTTGGTCTTCTGGGCTGCGAGTGCATGCTGCTTCTTCATGTCCAGCTTTTCACCCGCCAGAACCCTCAAGTCCTTTTTAGCGGGGCTGCTCTCACCGAGTACTTCTCCAATTCTGCACATATATCTGGGATTACCCCAACTGAAGTGCAACACCTTGCTCTTGGCCTTGTTGAATCTCAGTAGGATGCCATGGGCCCACTTCTCAAGCCTGTCTAGGTCCCTCTGGATGGCATCCTTTCTTTTTACTGTATCAGCTTGCTGAGGGTTCACTCAATCACATTATCCAGGTCATTGATAAAGGTGTGGAAGAGCATGGGTCACAAGATGGTGCCCTGGGGGGCACCACTTGTCACCAGCCTCCACGTAGACACAGAGCCACTGACTACAGCCCTCAGAGTGTGACCATCCAAACAATTCTTCATGCACTAAGTAGTCCACCCTTCAAATCCGTATCTTTCCAATTCAGAAATAAGAATGTGATGTGGGATTTTATCAAATGCTTTGCAGATGTCCAAGTAAACAACAACAGCTGTTCTTCCTTTGTCCACTGATGCTGTCACTACATCATAGAAGGCCACCAAATTGGTCAGGCACAACCTGCCATTGGTGAAGCCATGCTAGCACTCTTAGATTACTTCCCTGTTTTGCATATGTTTTAATATAGTTTTCAGGAGGATCTGCTACATGATCCCCTTGCACCTTTCAGATTAAACTCATGCGGTGATTTCAAATTTCAATACTTGATAGAAAAAAACACAGAGAAAGGTTTCTATTGGGTGGAATAGTCAAATACTTCTGAAAGCCATTTCAAATATTTTCATGCTTCATTTCAGCAAGTAATTCAAACTCCTCAGTTTTGGTCTTTGCACTGTTGATATTTAGTGGCGGATGTAATTGCCTCTGAAAACTACCTCCTTTGCCACATTCAGATGGCAATATAAAGGTTTGTAAAACACATCCTGAAATAGTGATGCCTCTTAGATGATACTTAAAATGCAATCATCATGAAATAGGTACTTAGTCAAACAACATCTGCAGTGTTCCTTTCCATTTTGAATGTTCTGAGAAACACCAGCAAAGAAGAAATTCAAGAAAGAGCAGTTGAAGATGATTATATATCAGGAGGAATCAAATTATAACAAACAAAAATGTTTTTAACTTGTCAAAAAAGAAGCTCTGAAGAAATGAATTTGAGAGCTGTAGCGAGGCTATTTGTCCCTTCTGAGCCTATTCCAATTCCTCTTTAAAACTGTGAGTTCAGGAAAGGTTCTCAGAACAAGTTTCTAGCTCTGATAAACCCTGGAAAGAAAGATTTTGCCCAGCCTCTGAACTCTGGGACTGTAATAAGGTTGAAAATTAAGCTCTGAGAAAGACCCTAAAGAAAATGCTCTTCAGAAAGATCAGGATGGCATGAAGGAATAGACCTTTGGACAAGGAAAGGGCAAGTTTGCACTGGAGTTCAGGAGCGAGCCATATAGTGATTCCTATGGCTGAATAGCACTCCTGGTCAGGATATGTGAGTGCCATGATGAGGCATTGACCTTGACAACTACTAGGCTCTCTCTATTCAGGGGAAGAAGGAAGAGGTGTTACTGAGATAGCAGACAAATCAAGACAACCTGTCCCACCCTCGTTGTTCAGGTGGGAGTAGAAAGCTCTAGAAAAGCTTTTAGAGGGCTTAGAGTTCACCTGGGGTAAGGATATCTGAAAAAAAGGCAGGCTTTTAAAGCAACAGACTTTTAAGCTGATGCCTGTGACAGAGAATTTCACTGCTGTGTACTTGTTCTGCTACCTTGCAAGTGATATTTTTGTATTCAGATAGATTGTGAGTCACCCAAAATCAAAATATCAGATCAGCCAAGAGAAAAATCGTGGATCATGAGAGGCAAAAGGAAGAAGTAGATACTTTGATCTGCCAGGATGCAGAGCGCTTTTGAACAAGAATCTACAAATTGTTAAATATCTACATACCAAAGAAAAAGAAACTACTTGAACTCTATTGAAGTAAGGCTAATGATAAGGCAGAATTATATGCAATACAAGGAAAAGACATCTTAATACTAAAAGCTAGGGAATATAAAATATCACAAGGGTAATTGATGTATATTGCATCAAATGATTCACTAAAATAACACTGAAACATTGAAAATATGCCTGCATTTGTGGAAAGATGAAATAAATGATCCAACATCAATAATCTCTGTATCCAGTTCCTCTTGGCCTAAACTACTGATATGCTTATACACATCTTTGCAATTCATCCAGTGTATTCTTTGCCAAACTAAAATAAGGGGTGCTGTGTATCTCCTCTGTAGTATTTGAAGTGGATTTGGTAGGCCTTTTGGGAATATCTCCTTTTCTTTTGAAAATCTCGCTGTGCCATGATAAAACTGTGAGAATTTGCCACAAGTATTCATTACTTGATAAAAAATGCTGTGTGAGTTATGATGCTAAAGCAGATGATTTCACTCTGTAAATAATGAATGTTCTAAACAACACCGTATTGTTACAGCGATATGTTAACCACAAGTACTAGTTCAGTGCTTATCTTTTTTATTCTGTATTTTTATCTTTTCTATTCTGTATTCCTGATACTTTTCCTCAGTATCCTGAAACTAGTCTTATATGAATATAGAGTTTCAATGGCTGTTCAAATGAAATAAAGATGAAGATAGTTGCTAATATTGTTCATGGTTTTCAAGTGCCATTTGAGTAAAAGTTGACCTCAGATATTTACTTATAAGAAAATATTTTTACTTAGTTATTGAGCAATGTCTGAGTCTTGCTTCAAGAAATATTAAGCTTAAAAATAATTAAAACAATTCATTTTTAACATATTTTGGTCAGTAAAATAATGCAAAATAAAATCTTGAGAAGAAAAACTAGGCGTACTTCACTGCCACCCACAAACAAAAGGAAAGAGGGTAATCATTATATGTAATTAGTAACAAAAAGAGAAATACACTCATTACCATCATGAAATATAAAAGGAAGTCCTGATTAAGATTTATAATAAATGCTGTTCAAACAGAGGTCAGTGAATCCTACTTAAATTATGCAAAAATATTCTGCGTAGTCTTAACTCTTCAGTTTGTTCTTGATTCGCTTCCATCTTTTTATCCAGAAAATAACTGATAGCTAAAGATGCGTTAAATATTTTTCAATTACTTCTCCATGTAATTAGTCTCTTGATTTGTAACAGGATGTTAGAAAATTGTGAAAGAAAGAATTGACAAGATATCTTTGTTAAGTTAGTGTTCAGCAGATAAAACATTCCCTAAAGTTTTTTAAATAGCTTTTTTTTTCCCACTATGCTTTCTTTTCTGTCTTTAATTTGTTCAAAACTACAACTTCGGTTGATAAAATGCTAAATGTAATGATACAGATGGACTTCATTCCACTGGAGTTAACACTATGGTAAACATTTTCATCTTCAAAAGGAAATGCAGAAAGCAAACTATACTTATTTGTCTATATTTTCATTTTTGTTTCAAACAGTGACTTGGAAGCAAGCTGTAAATTGGATTTATCCCATTTATATAGGTTTATTCTTTTCATACCACCTTCAGGCAGAACACTGACTCCACACTACTGTGTTCTTTGAGTCAGTGCCATGGTAATTAAGCAAAAGGAGACATTAAGCCATGTCTTACGTGCACTTTTGGTCTCAGGTATGTCCTGTGGCATGAGTTAAATGTGTTTGGGTTTTAACAAGTTTTCCTGGAAGGAAAGACTAAAAGAAAAATACCACTTGGAAATTTGATCTAAATCTTCAGTTTGATACCTACATCTGAAATGGGGAACCTAGAACTAGACTTGCATCGATGCATCAGGATCAAATCTTTCCTGTCCTTGAGACGTGTTGTCAGTCTAGTTTGCAGATCCTGCTGCAGAGAATCTAATGGTGGTTTTCAAGAAATCCTTCCACATACAACTTAGCAACCTTTTTCCACTATCAGTAAAAGCAGTTTTATTTACTTAGCCAAAGATTGGAGCAGAAGTCATGGTGCTGTACTGACTGAAAATACTGTGGTTTTAGTTCATCTTCAAACCCAAGTGGTGAAGCTCTGATGCATGAAATGTTTTCTCCAGAGTGAAGGTATGAATTTAAAACTTGGTAATGTTTTTCTCATAAATCAGTAGCATTATAACAGTAAGGTCTGTGTGGTAAGCTGGAGAAGAGGGTTGAAATGTGGGACTGTCTTACCAAAACCATGAAAACACAAGACATTTATAAATTAGTGGTGAAATGACATAAACAATTTGCCTTATAGATGCTTAAAGCTGAGGAATCATTTTAGAACAGTTTTACAGGAACCTAGACATTTCACTTTTTAGATAGACTGTCGTATCAGAAAAGATAAAACTAGTTGTGTAAAACTTCAGGTATTAGAGTCAACACAGACCATTTGTGACAAGTTCATAACTCTCCTCAGGTCAGTTTGCTCTGAACAAACCTCATTGAAGTAAGCAAGCATTGTGTTGTAAAGAGGAAACGCTTATGTTTACGAAAATAAATATGAACGAGTAAAACAAGTTAACTAGCCATTGTGGATGCTAGTTAAAGCAGCTTCAGATTATGCTAACTACAGTCCAATGGCACTTCAGTGAAATGTCCTTTTGTTCTGTATCATTTTTTCTAGGGGTGGCTGGGGCTGAAGTAGTAGTCCTGTGGACTGAACCAAGCTCCTGGTTGACTTGCCAAAGGAAAACTAGGTAAAACAACTCATAATGGCAAGAAGTCAAGGAAGAAAGCTGAAACACGAGCGAAGGATATTATAGATGCACAAATCTAGTTGTGGGTGAAAAGATTCAATGTTACCATCTATTTCTGATCCTCATCCCTTTGTGGAAGACAAAAGGTAAAGAGGGGGAATTCTGTTTAAAATGCACTATAACTTCTAATGATTGAAAATGCTATTATGGGTGACTACTTTGCAAGCTGTGCAAAACCAGTAGTGTTCTTATACTAGGCGGTCCTAACTTTCACAAAAATAGTGGGCAAGTGTCAACACTCTTTTCAACCTCTAGCTACAGTTTGAAATGAATTGCTCTGTGGATGAACAAAGGACTCAATTCTCTTGGGCTGACAATATAGCACTCTTCCAAAGTATAAAATTCACTTAAAAGAAAAGAAAACAAAGAAATCCAATAGCTGTAAGACCTGATGTAGTACTAGCTAAAATGGGAGAGCCAGAAAAATGCAAGTATGATTTACTGTGAAATTATCATTCTCACAAAGTAGTGTATCATGTCAGTCCTGTTACTGTCAAGGTAGGAACAAGTAAACACAAGAGCATTTTAAAAAGAATGAAACAAATTTTCCAGTCTGAGAAGTAATCTACTTTTTGTTATTTTTGGTACAGCAACTTTGATATTAAATGAAGGTTCAGAATAAGCTGATGTAGAGTCAGAACTACTTACTAGCCTAGGTGACTTCCTGTATCTGCACCCATGGGATGCAGATATAGCTGTAAAAGAAGATAGAGAAATTTCCAGCTATCTAGAAAAATATCACGTTGGCTCTATGTGTATCATCAGTGGTGGCGTAAGCATAAAATCATTCCATAAAAGGAATGCGCAGCACAAATTAGAAAATAGTGAATCGAATTTTCCTTTGTATTAAAGAAAATGTCCCAGCTTACAAATATGAAACTTGTTCATTAGTGCGAGAGCACTTTTTCAGTCCAGACTGCAGAGAAAAGGACTACTGGCCTGAGTTCTACAGCATGGCAGGCTGTGGACCATCACCTTCTCTTTGCAATTTCTGATGCATCTGGGGTCTAGTAAGGTTGTAGCTTACAGTTGTGAGTACATCCACTGGCATTAATCTGTCAACTTTCTGAGCCAAAGCAGAAATGATCTAATTCTAACGTATCTGTAAAAGGATATAAAGGAGCTTACACTTAGAAACCAAGGTTAATGTCCAACAAACTGATGAAATAATCTAAGTATCCTTGAAAAGTAATTCACTTAAATGGTTTTATGCTCTCAATCCTGTCAACATCTGTCTTATTCAAAAAAGATAAAAATATTGCAAGTGTTCCGTTCATTTACTATAATAAATAGTAGTCCTGCAGTGATTTATGGAGCAAATGATTTAAAAGCTGACATTATGTTATTGTAGTCAAATGGAATTTAACTGATAGTGGATTCACTCTTAAATGGTTTGAAAGCACTTCAAAGAGCAAAAAGAAGAAATGGCTTACCTGAGTGCCATTTAGATCTTTATCCTTCCACTTCTATCTTTCATTAAAGACATGATGAAATTTACTTGAATTTTGTATAACTATAGCAAATATTTCCTGGCCTGTTGTCACTTGGTCTTCAGGCAGCACTATTTATCCCTTCTGCTGGTGTCACTAGTTTCTTCAAACCTGGTAACAAAAGAAAAAGTTCAGCTCTGAATATAAAACTATGAGTTTATGTTAATATGTTTAGGAACCTATTTTAGGCAGCAAAGTTTAAAAGCTGATTTAACCTTTTTTCTCTAAGGCCTAATTCAGATATCAGTTGTTTGCTGGAATTGTACTGGTTTTGTATCTCTCAAATCAGATCACAATTATACTAATCAACTTCTGAAAAGTTTTATTTCTTTACACACAGAGCTCAGATTGTTGAACTACCATAGGTGAGGAAGAACTGAATTTAAAAAGGAGGATTGGAATGACCTAATACTAATGTTATGTAACACCCAACACAAAAAAATTTCAGTCCTTGGAAGTATCTTCAGCAGCAGTTTAGCCCTGCATTAGCTTATGCCTGCATAACTTTGCAACTTCGTTCACATATGACTACACTGGCATTTAGAGGACTACAGCTACTATTTATCTAGTAAAAGAAATTTTATAATGTGACAAAGGAATGGTAACCAGGAAGCCTATATATATCAAGAATTCTCTCCTATTGCTTTCTTCTCTTGGACCAAAAGTTGCCTAGGGCCTCCTTCCTTAAAATTAGCTGACAGACTGCTGAAAGGAGATGAGCTCTTGCAGTAAGTCCTGAAGAGCAAAATAATACAGAAGACCCTCTCAGAACTATGGCCAGACATACACAGTTTGATACTTTAAGTTCTGTGATGAATAAAATACGTTAGATATTTTTTTATTTTTAATGACATCGAATTCATACTCTGTGTTAGAGACCAACACCAACTAGCAGTGTTAAGTTACAGGAAGCATTCCTTATGTGTGTAAACTAACAAAACCTTTTACCATTCTACCCATTTTTATCAAAAATCATTTTTTATACCAGGCAGTGACCACCAAATAATTTTTAGTCTGATACAAAATGCCAGATTTTGACTGTACATTTTAAATGGGATTTTCATAAAAATGTGGGTAATTTTAAAGCTCTCTTGACTTTCAGTGAAACAAACTTCTCTCTGTGTTTATTCAAAAATGGGATTTTGGTTCATATATTCATTAACATCTCTTGACTAAAATTATTTCAAAGTAGAACTCTAAAAAGGGAGAAAACGCTATTATATTTACATATCACGGAAATATTTTTGTTAAATAAGCAGTATCACAAATTAATTCAGTCTACTTCCTGGATATAACATATTTTCTGGATACTCAAGTTGGATAAACACATTTTATCTCCAAGACTCAGTTTTACATCATCTCCCTACAGACAATTCTGTATGAAGTTTTTTTGAGCCGGAGGGCAGTGGCCTTCTGAAAGGTATCAGGCTTTAAGATAGAGAGGTCAGCCAGATCTTTGAAAGAAGAGGGGAAAAAAGGATGAAGGGACATTTCAGAATGAAATTTTCTGCTTAAAATTGGACTAAGCCAAAGCTTGATAATATCAGTAGTCACTGTTCTCCTAAAGGGTAAAGTTATAATTGTGCATGCTCCTACAGAAATAATGTCGTTTCTAGAGTCAAGAAAGTGCTGTGTGGGGAAGACCTTCCCTTAAGTTGTGACTATTTCTGTAGTGACATATGTATTTTTGGTTTCAATGCGCACCACGTTTTGTCAGAGGCAGTGTACAGCCACCAGTTTTCCTAGGGACTTCTGAAGTGTTTACATGACTGAAATGCATTTTTTGGATTTTTGTGAAGCTCACATTAACAATACTGTTTATATTACTTAATTGCCAACAATGGTAGTGGTAAACAGAAAACATACCTGTTTTCTTTTATCTTTACAAGCTCTTGGAAACTGTGAAAATGTATCTGTGAGGCAGCAGAAAATACTAACAAAGTTAATTCAGCTGGCACATTTCAGTACAAAGAAGGGAGGGGATTCTGAAGCTTTATGGGAAAATCCGTAGTCATTTTATTCCCCCCCAAAATCCAGAAAGATGCAAGAATAGAAATTGGCCTCAAATAAGGGTCAGAAAAAAGCAAATGGCAAATAAATTCTGCAGGTTAATGCCAGCATTGTATCAGTCTGGATTTGGCCATGTTGTGTGAAATAATATTGAAGTCATTGAGACTCTTATCATAGACAAGGATAGTTGCATGGGTTGGACTTATTAAGGTTCAGGTACGGCAAGAATATTCTTTAAATCAGTATTCCACAAATGACAGAACTGCATCCCATCTAGTTAGTCCTTAAAAGAGGTGGGCAGTGGAACCACCAGAAAGATCACACACTTAGAAATACAAGTCTATTAATATTACATTTTGCAAGATCGTATCCTCTAATATTTATGGTTCCACATAGCTGTTTCTCACTGTGGCACCACAAAATATGCCTCTCTGCAGCACCGCCTGACCCCACATAATGACAAATCACTCTTCCATAACACTTGCCTCTAAAAGACTTTGAAAAGAACATTCTCAAAGACTTGTGCTTTTTGAAAGCTGCAATGTTGCTATGGGAATTTGTAATTTTCCATTGTGGTATGAAATATACATCTCATACCTCAGCTAGAATAGTGTTACTATTATACTGCTATGCTATAGTCAACTCTTTTTTTTTTTTTTTTTCTTGATTAAACTGATCTTTCAGCAACTAGCATACAAGATCTGTCAAAGTGATTTTGGGGTCCACAGAAAATGGGCATCACATGCTTTTGCTCTATAAAGGACTATAGAGATGGAGATGGCAGTGCACTGTAGTAGGCCTGTTGTGAAGGTAGAAAATTATCCAACTCATTTTCTTATTTCACAGTATCGACTTGATTGTTCTCTCCCTCAAAATAAAAGTTGTGCAGGGAATGACATTGCCTTTAAGACATCAGAAATGCTGTGTATTTAATACACTTTTCGTTCCTTTATTTGTAACTGAAAAAAACTCTTCCTTTACTTTTTCAGAGACTTAGTCTTAATATATTCCACTGAGCTTTCTATTAGAAGACATTATATAGTTTTCTTATCTCAGTGCTCAATAGGCTGCATCTGTACATAGTAATCTTTGTCAATTGTAACTTAAAATTCAACAGTATTCACATCAAATACCGCACAATAGATTATTATGACAATCTAGTTTCCTTGAAACTTGTATTATACAATAGTAGTTCACCTCCAAAACTTACTTTGGAATAGTTTTTTAAGTATGGAACTTGAATGTTAATGTAGACAGACACCCAAGTTAATGTTCCTTTCTTTTATCAGTTTTCTTGAGGGTGGGAGGTTGAGGGGGAGAGTGAGAACGCCAAAAAAACAGATCCAGCATGGCATATATTTAAAGCTTATTGATTATATTTAAAGCCCAGCCTTAGACTAGAACAACACTGTGACAGACAAAGTGCCAGCTGGCTTAAAAATAGTCATATGGAGATTGATCCGAAAGTAATGCCTCCTGTTTATTTCCATGGAAACTACAACAGCTATAAAGAGTACAATAGCACTATTTGATAGAGCAAATTCTCAGCTACAAAATTCTATTTTTCAATTTAGTCACCACCTTTAGCTATGCGTTTTCACCGGCAATGAACAAGAGTCTGCATGCCACACATAAAAATCTACACCAGCGGAGGTGACCCACTGTTGCCAGTGCTGAAATGCACCAGCACCACCTCACTGTGCTCACATCCACTGTTTGGTCTCCACAAACATTCAGCAAGTGTCAATGAATGTCAGTTTTGTCAAATGGGTGCAATTTTTCCTCATGGAGGAATTCAGTTCCACACCTTGGCTTCATATGCACTTCTATGTCAGACACTATTGTGTCAGGCTGCCCCTCTGCTGCCCTCTGTCGCACAGCAACAAAATGTAACAGAATAATGGGGGGAAGGTTCAGCCTCTACTGCCATACCACCAATACCTGCTCGTGACGTTGTGGGGCAATGTCTTAATATAGGAGGTATTACTTTCAGAGCACCAAAATATCATATCAAAAAAAATAAGACTAAAATGAAACCGAACCAAACCAAACCGAACCAAAACAAAACAAAAAAAGAATTGCAAATGTATCTACGTGATCATGGTATATTTTTATTTTGGTGGATATTATGATGTCCCTTACATGGAATAACTAGTTATGGTACATATTCTGTCGTACAAGACTATTTTAATGTTTTTCCAACTGAGATACATTTTGTCTAACTTTATATTTTTAGTGTGTTCATTTTTACTTTCCCTTTCTCTTAGATAAGAAAGGAATAGACACATTTGGGATACAGTTCATCTAATTTGGAGTAGATCTTTAAAATTTTATGAGAATTGCTCCCTAAATGTGTTTTGCTTCTGTTTCTTTTTTTCCTTTTTTTTTTAATCTGTGAGCTGTCAGCTATTTTCATGTGGAATATATCGCAATACCAAGAAATAAGTGGGTAGAGTAGAATGGAGGAGTTTTGCAACCAGATTCTCTGTGGAGACACTTAGATATCTAGGTAAATAATAATCATCATCATCTTCTTCATCTTCTTTTGTGATTACTGTTCCAGGAATGGGATGATACCTCCCCACTCTTCTACGGGTTTGTGACTTCTAATACATCTGGAATAGAGAACATCTGTCAGTCCTTTCTTGTTCTTCTGCACATGAGCTAATGCAATACTCATGCTTAAAGATAGAAATTATTAATGCTGAAAATGACAAATGCTCAAGTTAAAGACCAGAACTAACTATATTTTAATTTGGCAACTCTGTAGGTGTGCATCATAACATAACCTCTGCTCACATATTTATCATCCAGTTTTCTCAAGAAATCCATCTCACTCCTGGGAGGGAGACACCATACTCATTGGATAAGCAACTGCTTAATACAGTCTTTTAATCTTGCTGTCCTAGCCATTCATTCATTCCAATTCTCATTCATAGTTACTATCTAATGGAACATTTTAATTACTGCTTAATCCAGTTCTAGAGGCATAAGTAAAAGAACAAACTTGAAGCATTTCCAGCCATTCCAGATGGAGTTTGTATTTATTTGGTTGTTCTTTCAATGTTCTTGTGAATATAATTGTAGAAACTGAAGTATGACCTATCCTTTCAAAGTTATAAGCACAACAAAAAAGGAAATAGCTTGTGAAACACCAGATTTGTCAAAAATGTATGATACTGTTACGCTGGATGAAGCACGTAACTTGCAAATTTAGAACAGGAATCTTTTCGTGCAACAGGTGAGTAGATGCTGTGCTGCTCATCCATTGTTCTTTTGAAGGAATCACTAAGGCCTGTGAACAAGATTTGGTTTTAACAGGCGAAAAGCTCACACACTGTGTAATGCCAATTTTTGTTTAGGGAATAAATGCTACATTGCTTCACCTTTCATCTCTTTAAAGCAAGGCAAACACTGCTTTTATCAAAGTTATTACTTCAAATGTGTTCTTGATCCAGTTAATTGAAGCTAAAAACCATACTACAGATGAACATTCTCCTTTCATTGAGAATTGTATGTAAGAGGGCTAAGCCTTCAACCTTGGTACACTTTAGTACACCTGTATCCATTATCCTTCTGCAGCTGGTTTTCTGGGACTGTCAATTCCCTCAAAGGGAAAACTAGGCTCTCCCAAATTAAGTTTAATTGTCACTTCTGATTGAGTTCAGCCAGGCTTCCTTGTCCTTTCCAACTTATCTGTTCTTCCTACTTGCTTGCTGAGTCTTGTTTAGTCTGAATTTTAAATTTTCATTACAAAAAATATGTAATGTGATTAGTAACAAAACAAAGGATTAATTTTTTTAATTTGAACTATTTAAAAGAGAGGAAGTTTTATATGCTTTTACTTAATCTAAACTGTTATCTTTTTTATTCTTATCAACACTTTCCACGTGATCAACTAATTCTGAAAAATAAAAGAACCTAAGGAAACTAGAATAGTACAGATAGGAACTGAAAATAAAAAGCAGCAGAGAAGAAATCCAGTTTAGTCAAACTAAATCAATTTAATCAAAAAGGACAGAGAGACAGAGGGGAAAAACAAATGTAAAAACTATGAACCCTGAAACAACAGACATTTTCTGTTTTGGAAGTGTTTGATTTTAAACATACAAATTACATATCTAAGTATGTATTTGACCTCTATTAGCTTTTGAGAAAGGAAGGGCCATTTTAAGAGGTAAAACATTTGTATTGGAAAAAAATGATCAAATCTTTTACCTACTCTAGAGTATGTATGATTTAATCTATGAGTTCTGTCAACAATGTTTTTGCATTACATATTGGCAATGAAATCAAAGTTCAATTTGAGCTGCACGTCTGAAGATTTTTTGTCACTGAAATTCTGCTTTCATGTTTTCAACATGTAGCTTCTGTATTTTAGTTGAACTAAGAGCTATAGATTCTCAAAATAATAGATCAACCTCATAGAATGATACATATCAAGAGTTACTTGAAAACCATTATGTGATTGTGTTTCTGGGGTAAGAACTTGCGCATATAATGGCTCTGCTCTAGGATACTCTGAAAAATGTTGCATAGATGTGATGCATTTTTCCACCTAAAAAGGAAGAATGCCAAATGTGTAAAAGGTGTAGGTTTGGTGGCAGCAATGTGCTACCAGTGAGTTAGCCATATCCATCACAGTCACAGGCAGGTCTAGCAAGTTCTGCATCTAGAAAGCTCTTTCTGCTGCCAGAGATGGGAACAAAGCATGTCTAATTAGTTACTCATTTACTTATGAAAAGTGATGTATTTTTACTTAGAAATGAAAACTATGTAAAGTATTTTGCCTATTTTATTTGCTCTGTAATGCAGAACAAGTATCTGCTTTTGTCAAAAGTTTTGGCTTAAAATTTGTTCAGTATTTAATAAATGTGCTTGATAGATGTAGTTTTACGCTGTTTGGCATAATGTATTGTATAGGAGAGAATATAGTTACAGTTGTAAGTAGAGTTTGATACAAAATCAGGATGGTAGTTACTTATCACAGAATTGTAAAATCATAGAATCACAGAATGGCTTGCGTTGGAAAGGACCTTCATTCCAACTCCCTGCTGCAGGCAGGGTTGCCAAGCACTAGACTAGGTTGCCCAGGGCCCCATGCTACCCAGCCTTGAACACCTCCAGGGATGGGGCATCCACCGAGCAAAAAACTTCCTCCTGGTATCTAATCAGTCCCCGTTCTACCAGAGTATAATAGGTTAATCACACTTGAAATACCTGGACAGGTCAGTGATTGTTATATCTAATGCAAAGCAAACTCATTAAGTGTTAACATATGACTAGTAATGAAGTTAGATTTTCCGGTTCCCAATCTGTTGTAAATATAAAGAAATGGGAAAGCAGCAAAAGGAAAAAAAGGTCAAAAGTGAATATAGAATATCATGGAAAAAACGACTTTTATTTTCCCATGAAAAGCTGAGCATACAGTTCATGTTGAGTATTAAATATTTAATAGAAGACTTATTTTTGGTTATTGGAATTACAGTTTGCCAAATGATGGGAGAATATCTGGATTGACCTCAATCTTTCAGGAATCACTGCATTTCATATAAATAACAATGCTTAGATCGCTTTTCAGATTGGAAATTGTATAGGCAATATTCCTTTTGCTTGAGGTAGTGTGTTAAAACAATGATGTGGTTAGACTGTGTAGGGGAGAGACATGAACCTCTATATTTTTCCACTGATTTAGAATAAATCATGTAATTTTCTTGCTTCTGAGTAGAAATCATTAAACTTTCTTGAGTCTCTGAGTCTGTCTCTACAGGATTACAGATGTCCACAGTCCTCCAGGTCTAATTAAATTTTATATTATAGCGAGTAAGCCAGTATGAGTAGATGAGATTCTCCTCTGCCCTCTCAGTAAATGACTGGACTCTCTCACTTCCCTGATCTCTAATCCTTTCAAGTAAGTATCCAATATTATTTTATGTTGAAAATTTCCTATAGAGGTAATACATGGGTGTGCAAAACAAAACATGTAGTTGCCATGCAAATATGAGATGTCTCCTGATTTGTTTTGGCTCTTATACTTTCCTTAGTTCAATTGTCAAAATGAAACTCGTTTATAAATGACTAAGGGAGCTAACCATCTTGGTTTTTGTACGAGGTACTCTAATAATGCATCTCATTATTGGACTTATAGTGACGTGGTTGGTCCCAGATCCTAGGCAACTGGCAAAGTTTGAGAAAATTCTATGGCTTACTGGCTAAACATCCTTTGTACAGCCTCGATTGTACTGCTGTACCCAAACCTCTGCTTCCAGCCAGCCCTGTCATAACTCAGACTTGCTGCTGCTTCTCATAGTTTCTTTGTTCTGTTTCATTTTTCTCCCTGGACAGCAGATTCCTCCTACTGCCAACTGTAGCAGTAGTCATGGTAAGACTGAGTTACTAGGTTCGTTGGTATTAACCATGCTGATTAATCTTGGAAGAATGGTGGAGAAATACCTAGTTGACTATGGTCTGAGCTGACAAGTTTGGTTGAATGCATTTATTTAAGACTCCCACTGCACCTCACTTGCAATGCACATTCACCTCTTTAAAGAGAGGCCACTGAGTGTCAACAGCTGGCTTTGAGAGTTTACTTGTGCATATATTGCCCAGAAATCTTTGTTATTTATGGAAGCCTAGGCCTTATGCAGCATCAACAATCGTATTGGCAATCCAAGCAGTACAACAGAGACTTTATAGTTGGCTGTCTTCTGCATAGCACAATCTGTCTCACTGGATCTAGTCCGAGTAAAACTTTGTTAGCAGATGCAGTTCTTATCATTGACTTTCATACTGTAAGTCAGTCTAGCTGTCATTTTATATAGTTTTGAGCTTTAGTTAAAGCATAGTTGAATGTTATCTTCCTTATTCTACCTGTAAACATAAATTATTCGTCAGTATACCACCCCATGCATACAATTTGGTTTTAAATGTTTAGCAACCACTAGCCATGTCTTTAAAATATATTGTTAAATTCAAAGATAAAGGTAAATATTCTAGAACTAATTCTGTGCCATCATGTGAGTCTCTGATAATCATGAAAGGGTAGCAACAATTTTTATTATCAGACAACCTACAAAATCATCAATGTTCTATGTCATCCAGGATATGCTTTTTGAAGGGGACAGAAATGCACCAGGCAAGTTTTTCATTTTTTCCTGCTTTGTCTAACTGCTTTGCAATTAGACAGTATGGTTGTGTAAGAGAATTTATTCACATACTGTATTTTACACGTGAGATCTACCATTATTTAGGTGTGATTGTATCATGTGGATTCATACTGATACTACATTATTCTAACAGTGATCCTCTTAGAAAAGAATGAGAGAAGATGGCAGAATTAAATCCTTACATTGTGCCTAAGTTCAGAACTCAGTTCAACAAAAACATGAAAATCAATGCAAACATCAACTTGTTCACTTACGAGCTAACTTCACCAACGTTCCCTCCTGCTAAAGCTTCACAGAGGACTGGGTTAATCTTCTGTACCACTATGGGCTTCCCTTGAAACATGAGTGTCCAAAATTTTGGCTTTGTGTAGAAGAATTGTTTTGGGCTGCATATAAAATATATAATATAGTTAAAGTACATCAGTATATATTTTTTATTAAAATATAAAAAATGAGGGCAATAAAAATGTAAAAGCTCCTTGAAAACAGTTGTTCATAAATGTACATACTGCCAAAAAGCAATGACACAAACAAGGTATGATTGTGAAGGGAGGGATATTTTTATCTTGTAAGGTAGGTCTCATAAAAGTCTAGTAAAGAGACACAATCACATTTTTCTTTGAGCTGAATGTCTGATCACAACTCCATACATTCCATCACAAAATTTGCATATGTTGACTGATTTGCAAATATACCATAACACTGATGATTTTTTTTGATATCTTGAAATCTATTTTCAAATTCCTTTGTCAAAATGGAAAGCAAGGCTGAATATTTTTCACTGTTCACAGGTCTGTGTTTAGCCAAAATATCAAAATGCATAAAATTATTTGCCATACCTTGATCTCACCATAATTTTATTTCAAACACTGTGTTTTATTCACCAAGTGGCACAGGTGCACGTAACATTTAATACACACAGGTTTTGATTCATCTGAGTATGTGAGGCAGACATGAGAGGTGGAGGTAGCACTGCACCGGGCCCTCCCCTCCACAGCATTCTGTTGTTGCCTGTGCAATCCGCACTCAACCTATGCACAATCATCTCATGAAAATATTACTAAAAATCACATAATAATGTTAAAAGTTTATGACCTTGTGGGACCACATTACTAGCTGTCCAGGGCCATATGTAGCCCATGGGCCACAGGTTGGACATGCCTGTCTTAGAGGGAGTGGTACAGATACAGAGCAGACCCATGGGCACCGGGACATTTTGTATCATCTTGCAGGAGACTGAATTTATGGGCAAAAGTATCCTCATTCCCACTACTGTCTAGCCACATGGCCTCTTCTCATCTCCCTTTCTAATGCACCAAAATTGAATCTTTTGTGTTGTTCTGATCTTTCAGAAAATCCAAATTGGTTTCAGAAAAACTATCAAGAAAATGATGTACAGCATGCACAGCTTATCGTCAAGAAACAAAAGCATTCTTTTATGTTTTTAGCTCTCTAAAGAGTAATAAATGTGACCTGGAACAGAAAATATTTATAGTGATATAAAACCAAAGCAAAATGTCCTAAAAAAATTTGATGTTCAAATGGGCACATACTATGCTTTTCTCTCCCTCCATTGTATTTCTGTGAGACAATCTTGCTGCAGGTATGATTCAAGACACCGCAACTCTGACAGAGTCAAAAAATATTGCAACAATCATCTGTTTAGGAACAGGAGTTGCTGAAAGGCACTTTTAACACTTATTTCTATTCAAACTCTTCTTTCTTCCTGGTACCTCATAAGTGAAAACTGCACTGACTACAATCCAGAAATTGCCCATGGTGAGTAAGTTCACAATCTGTTTATAGACCAAATGTAGACCCATTAAATTTATATAACCCATTGTTGATCTTCCAGACTTTTGGATCTCCATTAATGACCTGGAAACTGACGAAAAATAGATCACTTAAGCAGTAGGAGCACAGGAAGGTGGAAATTTCCCATCAAAAGCTCTTCAAATGGCTTTTTATTAATTACCTCCTAGCCAACATCAGAAAAAATAAAGTTTACTTACACAGAAATGACAAGTAAGTGGAAATAAGGAAGTCTGCACAAAGCTTGTGAAAGTTATCTAAGCTTTTCTGAAAAGGTTTGAAAGGAGGACATCATCTTA
>WBMW01005733.1:224240-259040 GCA_013396635.1 Penelope pileata | reverse complement strand
AAAAAAAAAAAAAAAGGATTAGAAGACCTTTATATTCTACCTTATGCTAGACTGCACATGTTGTAATTGTGAGGATAACTGGCTGTATATTTCCACTTTACAGTAGGCATTGAATAGCAGATGGTGTCTTGATGTCTCATTTTTCATAAATATAGTAGATTCCATTCACTTGTATGCTATAGTGTATCATCATAAATAATTACCACTAAAGGAGCTGGCAAATTAAAAACATGCATTATGACATGCATTTCAATAGAATTTGAAATGGTTCCTGCCTATTAAGAGAACTTGTAAATTGCTGTAGAGAACTTTGGAGTAGATGTTACATATTAATTACTCATATAATATTTTGTATGCATATATCTTGACTGTGTTTTTTCCTGTGACTTGCCTGCGTGATATACACATCGCACTGCATCTTTATTTTTGGGGCTTTTAGTTGCTGGATTTAAATCATTCTTTAATGTTTATTCATTTGGCTTTGTCTTTTAATTGTGTGCTCTTATATTTAATTAAGCTTTTTGCAGCATCTGCTCCAGTAGTGCTATATAAATGTTATGATTCATACATTTATGAATCATAAATATTTTGTTCCAGCAAAAACCAACACACAGAACTGCCAACACCTACACATAACTTCCAGAGCTACAAGATGCCTGCAGCTGAAAAGTGTAGTAATTTTTTCCAGGCTTTGTGAAACAAAGTTAGAAAATAGTGCACCTGTTATTAATTCTCATTAAGCCACTCAATTTATTTTAACATAAACATATTAACTCTCGGAAGTCCTGGTACATTGTTTCTCTTTGAAACATACAGGAATATAACTTCCTTCTTAGAAATAATCTTTTTGCAAATGATAGTAGTTGAATTGGTTGGCTTCCAAGTAGCTTCAAATATTATCTCACTGTCATGTGACAGGCTGTCGTGAGACCTGACTTCTTTCCCTAATGTTGCTGTGAAGTTCCAGGCAGTTATTGACAACCATGAAGGCATTCCATGCTTGTTACTGCATCATTCCATATAATCTGGATTTAATGTACCTGATATTTCTCATATGTTACATATTTCTGCTTTAAAAGACCCTCAATTTTACAGAGGATCACATCACATCTGTAGTCTCTGATAGTGTCTTCTCCTGACTGCTAATGTACAGATTACAGACATAGAGCCTGAGTTTTCATAACTTGCTACAATAGCAGTTGCTTATGAACACTTCTAAAGAGCCTCCAGTTTCTGGATATAATCTAATTCTCCTCTACAAATGAGAAAAGAGAAATAAGAGAGAAAAGAGAAGCTTGTACTTAATTTTCTTGTTCTATGCAAGATTGAGATGTGTTTTCACGTTCTAATGATTGCTCAGCTTATTGGCAGACATAGTTTCGTCTTCAGAATTCCCTAGTTTTTAATTCATGCTGTTATATGAAACAACAAATATTCTGTTTGATGGTCAATGTTCAACATTTATCTGCAAAAGCACTTATAGACCAAGAATTAGAACATAGCATAAAACATACTGCCACAAATCAGACAGGATTCAATCCATGAAGCCCTCAAATGTCTCAAAACATAAAGGCATCTCTATAGAAAATGAAAGAAATGGGCAAGCATAGTACCTGGATGTGTAACTGTTTGTATTTACCCCATTAAATTGTCCAATGTCCACCCAAATCCATGTAAATATTTAGCAACCTCAGAACACTTCGGTAAAGAGTAACAAAGTTCAACCTTCAAGTGTGTAACAAATCACCTCTTTTTGTGTGTTTTGGACTTGTTTCCCAGCAGCTTCACCTGATATCTACTAGTTCTTGCAATGGTAAAGGTGATTCTCGTTTCATTCTTATCTACTCTTTCCATGTCTTTTATGCTTTATAGATCTTTATTACATCTCATCTTCTGAAGTTCATATCCTTGGTAGTTCAGTCACTCATCCTGTGAACACGGGGCCGTATCTCTTTACCCCATCCCTTTCTTAAATTTTAGTTCTTGAGATGGGATGCAAGAACTAAACGCTATATTAACTATAAGAGAAAGAAGCTCACAGAGGCATAACTGGAGAATCATTTCTTCAAAAAATGAATAGTTGTTATTGACCCAAGCTAATAATCACTTTTTACAAAAGAGTTTCAGCAGGGAGAAAAAATCATAGGGAAAATGAACTAAGCTACCTAAAGAACACGTTAAGATATTCATATTGGCCCTTGGTAGGCCTAAATTTGTCTATGTTTTGGTCTGCTTAAAGGTATTTGAATCCAACATCTTCTAATTCTGAAGATAGTGTCCTAACCGTTAGTCTTCATAGTTGGTCATGTTAACATGACTAGCTAAGTTAGTAAGTCTTTGAAAGACTTACTCATGTAGTTACACATCAGGCTTGATGCTTGGCTATACATTTGCTAGCGTACATGACATTGTTGACATCACAAATAATAGGTTTAACAATACTAGGGTGTAATATATGAATTACTATATACACCAAATGAATCTCTAGCTGCCTTAACAGATTCCTGGGACTGATAATACAAATTCTTTTCTGAGAGAATAAGAGATAAGGGTGACTCTCAGACAGTGAAATTAATTTTCTTATGAGTAAAGTTTCATTCTATTACACATCTCTGCAGAATTTTGCTTATAATTGTTCAAGGAAGGTTACAACTAGAACCAGTGTTGGGAGGGGCAGCTAAAATGACTGAGGAGGTAAAGCTCATTTCACAAAAGACATTTATTAAGTTGGCTTGTTTAGTCTGGAAAAATGAAAATTAAGAAGAAATTGGTTGCCATCTATCAATTCACCAGGAGAATAAACAGAAGGAAAAAGCTACTGAATTTAAAGAATACTGGTTAACTGTCTATGTAGAAGTCTAGGATGGAAATTAGGTTTCTAATTCTCATAGTCATTGCATTCTTGAACAGATTTTCATTAGAAATAGTAGAGGCAAAGACCAAGTAATTTTTAAGGACCACAATAGTTTATGAAATACTTGTTTATGACTTCAGATGACTGGATATGGTGAAAGATTTCCTGTTTGATATTCTTAGTTCAGCTACTGACCTTTTTCCAAGTCTCTTAAGGCCTGATTTTCAGAAATGCTAAAAAATAGTTCAGATGGGGTTAATCTTTTTCTTCTGAGAGAGTTCCTTCATCTGTAAAATAGACGCTTTACTTAAGATGAATGAGCATTTGCAACCCCAAGGGTAATTTAAAAACATCAGTTGAAATTAAAAATACATCCTGATTTTTTTTTATTTGATAAAATAAAGGAATGTCAGATTTCCAAAGTTAAATAACCTGTAATAGGTATAGACAGAAAAATTGATAAGATCTTTTGAAAATGTTATAATGTAGAGGTAAATTTAAACTTTGGCATAACTTCCTTTCTGCAGGGGCTGTTTGGGTACTTTCTACTTTGTAGAAGGAAATTCTGCTAGCACAGTGCACAGTTTTGGAGAAAGCAGCAATTATTGATTAATACACACAATGAGTAGTCAGCAGTAATTGGCCACCAGGATAAGCATTTGCATCCTCACAGTGCCAGCAAGTCCCTGCTGGAGAGGGACCAGTCATCAGGCAGGAGGGGAGGGGTCTTTGTTGCTCAAAGTGCTGCTGCATTGCTGCATTCAACAGAATACACTTTCTTCTAAGCTTTTATATCTTTTCCTATTGATGTTCTTTCCTCAAGTCTTTAAGTTATTTCCATCTCTGTGTCTTTGTTTTTTTCTTATCTTGCATAGAGTTAGCTTTTGTTCTTTCTCACAGCTCAATGACCATTTTGTCAGTAAATTCAAGCCAAAGTCAGAAAGCTTTGCTTTAAACAAGTCAGGCTCTTTGTATCACACATAGCTGAATCCCCAGTCTGAGTTACAGTAGCATCAGCTCTGAATGATCAAAATGCTGAGGTTTGTAGACCTAATGTATAAGAAACTGTTTTTCTCCAGATTCTGTAGTACCACCTTCTTCTGAAGATGTTTGGGGTAAAATCTAATTCTCTTTCTCAATCCCCTTCACTGTAATTTGCTGCAATTCACTGTACTTTACAAACTGCACTTCGCTGTAATTTACAAACAAAAGAAACCAAAGTTTTTCAGAATTGCTTCATTGTAGTTTTGCTGTTCAAGTAGATTCTATTGTGTACAAGTAGATTCTATTATATGCATGTGTTAGGAATAGCAATCTTTCTGATGGGAACTATCCATATTACTTTGCTTAATTGCAAATATAAGCCAAAATGAGAAGATGTTATGTTTNGGGAGGGGAGGGGAGGGGAGATTTAGAGTTTACTGTAATCTGTGAAGAGCCATCTATCCAGAAACATGTTTCTAAAATGAACAATATAATTATTTAGGAGATGCTTTTCCGTATGACAGTAGCAATTCTGAAACAATGATTACCCCCTTCAAACTGTGAATATGAGGAAAGTAATTTAATTGCTGGAAGTTTTGACATCAACCTATTTGGTCTTGGCCTTGGGCTTGTTTTCTATAAACAAAGACAGCTTGAGCTTTAAGCTGAAACTGTATTTATTTTAGCTTTTGTTCTGCTTCTATTTCGGTAAAGTCACTGTTTGAAGTAATACCTCTCCTTTTTCTTTATAAATGATCCATTTGAAAGAAGTAAGAAGTTATTCCAACTGGGAGTTTAAAGGCTCTAAGATGAGGTTAGACTTCGGAATGTTGAATATTCATCAGAAACAAGGTACTCCATTTTGGATTGTCAACTTGGTTTATTATGCATTAAAAAGAGAACAATAATGATTGGGCCAAAATTCTGTGCTTTTAAACATAAAACTCATTTTTATTAGGAAAGCATCAACTTATCTGCAGGCTAAAGTAATGAGCAGTACTTGCCTAGTCTAGTTTGCTAATAAAGAGTGTTGCAGTAATACATACTCTAAATATTACATACTCTTATGTAAATAGTAAATCTCTAAAATGAATATAAAGAATGTAATTCTAAATGATGGATTCTTTGCAGAAAATAGTCGTCAGCATTCTAAATAGACAAGCCTCAGGTCAAATCACAGAATCACTGAATCATAGACATTGGAAGGGACCTCTGGAGATCATCTAGACCAACTCCCCTGCTAGAGCAGGTTCTCCAAAGTAAGTTACACAAGAAAGAATCCAGGTGGGTTTTGAATATCTCCAGAGAAGTAGGTATTCACCCTCTCATGGCAGCTTGTTCTAGTGCTCTGTAACCCTCAAAGTAAAGAATTTTTTTCCTCATGTTTGTATGAAACTTTCCATGTTCCAGTTTGTGCCCATTGCTCCTTGTTCTGTCTCTGGGCACTGTTGAAAAGATCCTGGTCCCATCCACTTGACTCCCACCCACAAGATACTTATAACCATTGATAAGATCCCCCTCAATCTTCTTCAGGCTAAACTGTCCCAGGTCTCTCAGCCTTTCCTCATAAGGGAGATGCTCCAGCCCCCTAATCACCTTTGTGGCCCTCTGCTGCGCTCTCTCTAGAAGTTCCCTGTCTTTCTTGATCTAGGGAGCCCAATCACTTCTGCCAGCTCCCTCAAATTAATTTACCTTTTACACGTGGCTTATAACCCCTAAACCAGACCAGCACACGTTAATTTGTATCCTGTACAAACTGTCATGATTTCCCTCCTTAGTGTTTCTCCTGGATATCTGGTAGATTTATACTGAACTCATTGCTACATTTCATATTAGTATCAGGATATTTAATGGATCAGAGAGTTTTGCAAGAGTTTGCTCTACTCATGACATCAACTGTCCCTTTCTTCATTTCATACCACGGTCATTTCTTTGCTAAAACTCGGTTTGAAGAAGATAATTAGAACTATATGAATAGTGAGAAACTGACAAGGACAAACTTATTTGAAGGGAAACTCTCCCCTTGATCTGTATCAGTATGTATCTTCACATACTTACAACTGCAATGTATGTAAAATATCCCATGAAGTTCTTCCTTACACTGCTATATTACACATTTTTTTCTAACTCTCCCCTTATTCTGAAAAAGAATGAATTAATTTTTGACAGCAATACATTTTTCCAGGCATTTCTAAGGACTGAGTAATTTCTTCCTCAAATAAAAGGACTTGTGATTTTCATAGCTGCAGCTTAGCATTTTCTGAAAGCATAATTAATGTCTTTTAATTCTTTGCTCTAGCTTTGGTGGAAATAGGGACACAAAACAGACTCCTCCAAAACTTGTAAGTCTGCAGAAAATATACTTCCAAATAACATTCTTTTGTGATGTGAACACTAGGATCGAATATACCTATTATATCTTTATTTCTATTGTTTTTTATAAGGAAAACTCCTTTTTGGTTGAATTAAATTGTGACAAAATATTTTGTGATCATTTCATGTTTTAGTATTAGAAACTACTTTCCAGAGATTTCTTAAAAAGACAAAACTTTTCAGTCTAAGTATTATTGCATAAGCAAAATTTACAGTAATCTGTTCCAGCACTAATAGACTTCCAGCCTTTGCTGTTCAAAACTGACATTCTCTTTTGTCCTCAGGACAAATGCCATTTTCTTAACAGGTGTATTAATGCTTGGGGAATGTCAAAAGACAGTTAATGAGAAATCACCTGTTTGAGAAGGAATGTCATATTTCTAGGCATGATTGAAAGTGCCCCCCCACTTCTTCATCCCTGATATCTTATTTTTCTGCCACTCTCACAGCTTCACATTAGCCACACACTGCTTGACACAACCATATTCATCAAATAGACTATTTTAAGCTATTATCTAGTAGTTTATCTTAACCAATATTGGCATAAACTTCATAGATATTTATATTTCTTCTCTCTATAATGAAACAAATGTTAGTAAAACTTACTGGGACTATAGTAATCTTGCATACTTAATGAGAAAGTTTAGAGGATTACAGATAACTGTTGTAGCAGCAGAGCTAGAATGTTAAAACTTAGAGAGGCTGTAGTCTCAGATCTCTCCAACCTTATATTGCTACACTTTTCCCAACATGAAAACAACTGCACCCCAGTAGATGAGGAAGAGGTGGATAGGCAAGACTTCAGTCAAACTTTGTTGTTCCTGTCCCATAGCTACCATTGCTCCCACCTATTCTCATTTTCTTTCTTGACCCTGTGGCTAGCATGCGGGAGTTGCCATTTCATTATCATCACCTGACAGGGCCATGAAATATTTTCCAAGTAGCTGCAGATCAGAGTCTCTCACTTTCTGGGTGAAGGTACGCTGGTAGTCACAGTGAAGGTGGCATTCATTTGTCCTATTCTATCTTTCGTACAGAGACCGCGACATTAATACATTATGACAATTTCTGCTAAAGCAATTCTAAAGCAAGCCTTCCCCACAAGTGACAATGCTGAGCTAGCATGTCTAGGATCAGAAAAAACATATTGGTTATATTGGCTTCCACACACTATCTTTCTGCAGTGCTAGTTGGCCACAGAAGAAGGCATTTCATTGAAATAATGCACTGTTTCAGATAAAAGTTGGAAGAAATCTTGGACGGGAATTATGCCAGTTCATATATCTTTACATAGGCACTTGGTGCATACTGAAGTTATTACTGCCTACCCTATTTATAGCTAGAATTTCTTAAAAGTAAGTAGGCATCAGTTAATGATGACAGTCAAAAGTAGATTACCTGTAAATTCAGTTCATATTATAATCTGTTGACAATTTATATGAAACAGGGACGAACACCTGGCTTACTGGACACTTGTACAGGATTAGCCAAAAACACCATTGCATCTAAAGCTCCTTTTGAAGAGCATCCTTGATGTTACATGCCTTGACTACAAGAACACACCTTCCACTTACAGACTTGCCCTTTAATATGTGATATACCTTTGGTCAAGTTACCAGCTACTTCCCACAGCATGTTTCATGTTGAAATTGGAAGTCTGTGATGATCCCAAACTATCCCATTGATGTGGCTTACTTTTACATTGAGAGACAGAGGACTAATCTGCATTAAAGATGACCGTGGAAGACTGATTATCAGCAACAGTGATCACTGGGAAGAATGATTATGATTAATTTCAGTGCCAGCTCATGATGAATTGCTTTTAAGAAATAAAAAATACTGTTGTTCAGAAGACAGTACTAAAACCTGTAAAAAAAAAAAAACCTGTAAAAAGCTGACTCTCAGATTTGATTCTATTTAATATGTCAGATTCTTATGTGTTTGTCATTATCATATCTTTTTTTTTTGACCAATTTGTTACTAACTATAAAAATTCAGATATTCTTCTTCTTGCCTTTTGTAAATCTGCAGTGAGCATGCAGAAGATGTCACAAACATTCAGTATTTAATTCAGTGTTATCCTTTCTGTTTGCTTTATTGCTACCAGCACAGAATCTGAACAGTTCTTTCTTCTCATAAACAGTTTTTTCTTTCTCTTTCTTTTTTTTCTCTTTTTTTTCTTCTTTTTTTTTTCCTCTTATGGTAAATACAAATGCAAGTAAACTTAGAGGATCTGGCATACATGTGAGTGAGACCCCATTTTTCCTGAAGAAATGCATGAACTCTATTACCTGTGTTTATCTTATTCTATACTACTGATTCTTGTATTTACTTTCCAGTTGCATAGACATGAGGTGTTGAAATTGACTGGTTCACTTAAGGTTAGTCAGCAAATCCATGACAGGTTGGAAAACAGAAGCCAACAGTATTCTTTTCTAGCTGCTAGTTAAAACAAGTTGGCTTAATGCAGGGTTTATGACTGTTCTAAAGAATTTGAGAACTCGTTTTTTAGCCACATATTAATTTTCATAAACGAAAAATAGGCATAAATAATGTAATTAAAAATAATGATATGTTAATCATCTCTCTCTAAGCTTCCATTTAATTACTTGAAGGGTGATGAGTTTGGATCTGATACTTACTAGGGATTATTGCTTAGCCACTTACCATATTAATATTGACAGATGTCCCAGAGAGATAATAAATGAAAGCATACCAGTAGTTTGCCGTCATATAATGTTAACATACAGTGCTACTTAATACATGTTGACTTCCACATTTAACTTTTCTAGTTAACAGAAGAGCAGCATGAGAGACTTTTGCTGAGTTATTTTCATCAAATAAATGTAAAATGACATGGAAACAAACTTGCTTTCTAAAACGACAAATGCAATGCTTTATTGTGGCAACGTGAGAGAAAAAAAAGATAACATTAAGCTGTAGTTCTCAATGGCATTTAAATAAGATTCCAATTAGTTTTGGAAAAGCTTTTGAACACTAGTTGTGATAGGAATTGTGTTCTCAAAGGCTGTACAAATTTCAGAGAGTTAGGGGGACACAAGGTTTTCAACAAAATGTCCTTCCTAAAAATTTATGCGGAAAGGAGAGAATCAAAGATTGATAAACTCATTCATTTCACTCCTAGAAGGTTTGTTGCATTCTTCCATTATATAGTTTAGAGCATTTCCTGATCCAGACATGAAAACGTTGAGTGATTATTCTGTACAACTACACTCGAGCAATTCTCTCATTCCCAAATATGTGAGTTTTCAATAGCTATTTTTGAATGTCAAGGAAATGCAAAAACTAATATTTTAATAGTAAAAAAAATGTAATGACTAAATTGATACAAAATATTCTGAAGGGTATATAGGGCCCTGACATTTGTACGACTCCTCTTTGATTCCTATCAAATCTGAAAAACGTAGCTAACAATATTAATAGAAATTGGCTTGATGACAGGATAGGTGTTGTCACTGATATACTTTTAGCACAAATCTTTAAAAATACTCCTTATCCAATAGATATGATAGCAGTTGACATAATTATTCAGGATTAGGGAATGGATTTGCTTTTACCTTTTTAAAAAATACGCCTGTTCTGTTTCCTATCATTCCCAGTATAACTGACATACATCCATTATCTTTGAGAAAGGCACAACTATTTGAGTTAAGGGAAAGCTACTTTGGTTTCCTGTATCTTCCTTGCAGATTAAAAGATAGTAAATAATGCACAAATTGCACAATAGGGTAAAAAAAAGCTGAAAACATTTGACATCCAACCCCTGCAATTCTGTGATTCTGTGATTCTGTGAATAAATTCCTCAAACTCTTAAACATACCTAGACACCATGCAGTGTAAACTCTTCTGGTTTTGTTGAAGACAACTGGAAATATGAACTAATTAGTAAAATATATCCCAAGGACTTGGTTGTCACTCTTGACAGTATTAGTTTGATTCTCAGATATAGCCGTGTTTTTGTATAATATGTCCTGGCAATATAGGAGGAAAAAAAAAAAGAAAGTGTATGTTTGTTTCCTTGACAATGTACCTAGGGCTACGCTATTGAAATAAATAGCTATTACTGATAACATTTTCCTTCAAACAAGAAAATTACCCTTCAGTAAATCAAAGGCAAACTCAGAAAGAGAATTTGCGGATTATCTGTCCTATTTCACAAGTTAAAAATTTTCTTTAGTCAAGCTGAATTCTTATTTTTGTTAATTTTTGTCTGTGATCACTGACAATCTTCCTAGCATGAAATTTATCTTGCATATGCTGCTCTCGAACAAGCTTCAGCTACATTTGTGTTTCTGGTGAATTCAGTTGTTATAGACAGTTAAGAAAAGGTTTGGAGTTTAGCTGCATTTTGCTTTACCAATACTATATGTGTACATCTCTGCTTAAGATTTCTTACATGTGATTTTTCGGTTAATTTGATTGACTTTGGGATTGGGAGTTAACCTCATACTTCATAATGTTGATAATTCTGATGTTGTCACTTGTTCTCATATCACAGAGAAATATAATGGTGAAAATATATCGTCAGTTTATTCACCTACTTGCCTATCTGGTGCCTAGCTGTTAAGCTTCAAAAGTTAGGGGTTTAGTCATGTAATTTACAACGACAATATATTTTTTTATTCAAATCTTCTCTCTTTTTAATTTAATTTTATTTTATCTATTATTCTGTAGCAGACTTCATATTAATTTGCCATGATTTATTCACTCTAACATGTAAAATCTTCCACAGTTTTTCTGTTGGCTGATGACTTTCCTGGAAGCAAACAAATGAAAATGTTTTCGGAGATGCAAATCAAGAACTAAAAGATCTCTCTTTCCAAAAAGTCTGTGTTGCATTTGGGCCTAAGAATTGCAGTCTCATTATTTTCAGGAGACCTGTTCCAGATTACATCATCACTGATACTTCAACTTTTCACATGAGTGATCAGGAAAATTCAAAAAGAAAATCAGTGAAAAGAATAAGACTTTATCGCTGAAAAAATATCCAGAAATTCCTGGGATTTTTTCTTCCAGTGCACCATGTATGCTTTTGCTGTTCAAGTTTAATTAAAAAAAAAAAAAAAGGATTAAAAACCCAACCATAATGCTTTTGCATTGCTGTAGTAAAAGAACAGAAACAAACATTCTGTTACAGAGCACAAAATGCCAACAACGACAACAAAAAAAACAACAACAACAACCAAACAAACAAAACAAAACTGAAACACCTGGTTTTATCTTTTTTGCAGAAAGAAACTAATCTGAGTATCTCTTGGATAATATGCAATACAGGATATGTGGCATATACTCCCAAGGAAGTTATATTTTATGGCATGAAATCTTTCTCTTACTAAATGTAGTAGCACTGTAGGTATGTTTGAGAGTTATCTATTAATTCTAAGCACTAAAAAAATCGATTTTGGTAGCACGTTATAGCAATTATATCTCGTATTGCCTTTAAGGAAAAAAATAAGGTTTAGACTGTCTACAGTAATATTGTTTGATAGACAATAATTTCTCTATGTTCATTAACTGGAAACATTAATTCAAAGATGTAAAGAGTCTGAGAAAGCAAAACTCTTTACAATGCATCTAACTGTATTTGTAAAATGATTTTTTGAAAAAATAACAAGATGAAAAAGGAATCAACATTCCCATTAAATCACGTTAGAGGTTTTGCAAAAACACATTGAAAATGATTCATAAAAGCCAATTAAAAGGTAGCTTGTTGGCTCAGCAGGAGAGAATCGTGTATCTCTTCAACAAAATCCTCACCGAGGCATGGTGAAGGTAAAGAAACAGTGAATTTCTAGACTTAAAAGTGACAAAATATCTGGCTACTTCTCACAGCTATTGAAGAGGAAAAATCAATTGTAATGTCTCTGTATCTAAAAATATGGCTCATACCTCTGCATGGTGCATGATCATCAGAGCTGAGAAGAAGAGGGAATGGGAGACTGAGGAAGTGATCACCAGAGGATGCGTTAGAAATTCTGTGAGCTGAAAGCAATTTTGGTTGGAAATGAAGAAATAAAAATGTTTTGATGTTAATCCATTCATGCTTTAGCATTTGACTTGTAGTCATGGCCACCCGCTTTGTAGCTTACTTACGGAGAGCAAGTGCAATTTTTTATGCCTGATTCTTGTCTCCCATCATGCTGCAGTAATTCAGGAATGAATCAAATAAAATCAGTCCAGAAGCATTTATAAAAGATTAGTATAAAAATCAGACCCTTATATTCTGTGGTATTTCTGTGACACAGATCTGTAGGATTAATGACTTTCTTTCGGACATCCATCAATTCTTTGGACAGAATTCATATACACCATTCAGGAGTTCTGCAGTTCTTTAAGTAACAGCATGCATCCTTATTCTTGGCTATGTCCTCTTCTAAAAGGGAATCAGGACTTTTTGCCTTCCCTTCCTAAGGGGGATGCATTCACCTTAGGCAAAATCTTTCATGAGAAGTCTTTGGTTTGAGTTCTGAATGAAAAGGTCTTGGCTCTTACTGTTTTCCAGCCAGGTCAGTCTGTCCAATTACAGTAGAAAGCAAAAGGCCTGCCCCAATAATCACGCCCACTCTTTCCTATGATCATTCCAAGTGCTGACTGCAAAGGAATGACAGCACTTCGGCTCTCCCTGTACTGTAGGCAATTACACTTTACTACAGAAGCATTAGGACATCTAATACTCTTTAACTCTACAGAAAGCACGGGCACTTCATACAGAAAATTCAAGGGATGCCACTCTGTGATGGCCAGACAAGGCAGAAGCAGTTATTTTAAGAGTCTGACTCCTAACCCGTTTAAGGCACAATTCATCTCAAGCATGCTGCTAAATTAGAAGATACTGAAGTGCTCAATATCATGTCTAGCCACCAGGTCTTGTTCAAGTGATTTTGGGAATGCTTCTTTAAGAGTATCAACCCTGCCTATGCTCCTCTGTAACACAGTTTGTCTCCCCTTTTCAGGCTTCATTCACCTCTAACCTGCAAAACAAACGTTTCAGTTATCTTCAGAAATATAACACAGAGAAATCCATTTTCTGTGTGAAGAAAGACAGCTAAGCCATAGCCATTAAAAGGTTGAATGCAAGGCAGCAAAACTACAGCTCTGAAGAACCAGCAGCCTTCTTGAAATACGGGGCTTGTGGTGAAACTGCTGCAAATGGCAATTTTTCTCTTGACTTAATTGGTACTTCACCCAACCAGAGCAAGATCCTTTCTTTCATATTTTTCTGTTCAGTCAGTAGGAAAAGACTCCATTAGCTGCTATTATGTATACGAGACCTTTAGTCAGTTAACAGGATCTAGCAATTTGTTCAGTCCATCCAGTTGAGGCACAATCAGACGAAACCTTTATTCCTCTCTGGTACAGTGACGGAGCTGCAGACAGAGCTGTCAATAGAAAAGGACTCAACCAGCGCATTCAACTTAATCTTTTGGACTTCAACAGATAGGACCAGAACTCAAAAGACAGAACTCAAAAAGGAGATCTCCTACCCAACTCCTGAGGCTAAGATGTATCTTCCAATAACATGCTTAGAAGAACTTCAGTTTCATGATCTTTATTTTTTTCCTGAAAGTTTGTGACTTTTATTTTACAGAAAAAGGTTTTGTTTGGCATATGATTATATCATGTAACATTATCCAGAGCCAAGGTTTTGACCCATTCATAGCAATGGTAAAACATCTTTTTAGAAAGAAATGAGTATGACAAAAAATACAAACTTAAAGCAAAAGTCTTGATAGTTTCACTGAAAAAGGTGGGGCTGAGTACTCCCACAGAAAACAATATTTTTAAAGGATAAAGATATCTGAAAGCAGTGAGAAAAAGGTGTATCTAAAATATGTCTACCAGGATGTGTCGGCATTCCTTCAATCCTTCTGATTAAAAAAAGAAAAACAACAAAAAACCACCTAAATTATAAAAGAGAAATTGTTATAAATTATATGTGAATATATGTTTAAGTAAGATTTCTGGTTTTAAAAACTTCAGAGAAGCATGGTCTTCATTTGAGATCAATTGCTGTACTGTAAAGTTGTATTGTGCTACAAAGTTTAGTATTTAGTGTAAAAAGACTGGATAGAGATTCTCTAAAATAAGATGCCTACTTGATCATGACTTCTCAATTATTTGAGTATGTAACAACTTCCTAGCTTATACTTTGTCATGGGAAAAAATAACCTGAACTGTAAATACCAACAGCTGTGTTTGTGAGGTGAATATCCAAACTTAAACTGCTGAACTCTCAAGCACAGCCTGCTGCTTGCTGGCTGCAGCTGCTGTGGGCTACTTGTAAATTTTGAGAACATCCGGTCTTAAGAGAAGTGGCACTTCCTGAATCCTCCAGTTAACAGGGACATGAGCCAGAGCCATCAGTTAGGAGGCTGCTCACACATTGTGCTTACTCAAACAGATTGTTCAGGTTGGGAAAATGGGTGCTTGGGGCTCTGGCAATAAGAGCAAGTGGTGGAAGAGTTCCCTAAACGAAGTGGTCACAGTAAAAGGGAGCCTCTAAAGAAGGCAGAAGAAAAGATCCTAGAAGTGAAGGAAGATCCTGAAGAACAGAGATCTGCATGGAGATGAGGGCAAAGTGCAACCTAGGGCAGGAAAGTGGAGCAGGATAAAACCAATGCATTGATGTTATCCATATTAGTAAACATATACACATTTTAGTCTTCAATTTTGGTGATGTTATTTGGATATGTATTCACTGTTGCTTTCTCAGGAGGTGAAAGAATGTTTCCTTTACATGATCAGCTTAATTCCTCCTAAGAGGACTGAAACTGTGAGGAAGTCATACTCTGAATTTATCTGGAGGACAAGACTTTGCTGATTGCATACACAAATTTAAGCATGGAAAGTAGCAAGAAGGAAAATTTGGAGGGGTAGATGAAATTCCACAAAATCCACATCAGTAGAGTGAGTGAAAATAACCTGGATACATTAAAGTTTTAAATCTAATAAAAGAGGGAAGGTAAGGCATGGATAGGCTACACAGAAGCATGTCAGGACGCTGGTGCAAGGTAGGCATGCTGTCTTAATTTAGGCAACAAATACAGGGGTTGCATGAGCTTTAAGTTCTTTTAGGACTTAAAAAAGGAAAAGTGCAAGTACACTTCTGCTCTGTGGCTTAGTGTGTTTTCACTGTATATGAAGAATTGTAAGCCTTAATCATTTAGTGCTCCCCATGGTACCTCTCATGACTTCTTGGTTTTTCTAGTATTTGGTTGGCTTTGTTGTATATAACCACTTGCTTTTTACTGTAGGGTTGCTTGAAAGTGCTGATAATGTTGATTTGTAAGCACTTAGCTGTTAAAAAAACATCTTGCTAGTATTTTTGGAATTTCAATTTTTGTTTTAGAAGTAGAAAAATATGAAATTGCCTATTTTGAAAAATGTGCTTGGAATTGCATTAGGTTTTGTACGATTCAAAAGCAGAAGATCTGTTAAAATGCGTACTAGCCGAAGACGACTATGGCCATTTAGGGCTCTTCCAATGCACACATATAGCTCTGTGGTATGATTCCAAGATCATTCTCTTGAACTTTCCCAAGATTATTGCAAAGAAAGCAACTATTAAATCCTTTATGTTGGAAGCAAGGCGATTTAACAGTGAGTTCTCTAATGGCTCCTGTTAATATTTTTCTGTGCCTCAGAGACTAGGGATTTGGGTGCATTGCCTTCAGGGAGGATTATTCAATTTTTGGAATGCTAATGTGCATCTTTTTTCTTTTTTTTTCTTTTTCCTCCATCGAGTTACAGAAAGATCAGTGCCCCTATTCTAAGAAAGGAGGGCAATCTATTTAAATAATAAGCAGTGAGAAATTAGTTTGTGATTCAAAATCAAGTTTGGAATCTGTGCTAGGGAGCCAAAAGCTGATTAGAGATATCCTTAACAGGAAGTATTGCCATAGAAACCAAAATCTTTGCTAGCTGTTAGAAGCATAGTGATACGACTTATTTTAATTTTTTGTGCTTTTTTTATTATTATAAAATCCCTGTGGTTTCAGCAGAAGCAATATTTATAATCCCCTGAGATTTATGCTTTTATTTTAAATTTCATCCTTCGTGATGTACTAACCTCTATAAACTCCCCTGGCCTGCAGAAGCATTCTAACTTCAATTCACTGCTTCATCCTAATAAAACTTATTTCAAGGTACATTAGGCTTCCCCAGCCAGAACTCTAATATGGTATGTTTGTTTCAAAAAAAAAAAACAAGTGATAGGGACCTCTCTTTCATTCAGCACTCAGTGAGCTGAGACTCTGATGCCTCAAAATCTCTTGTTGGGTTCAAAATTATTAACTGTACTGTGCTTTGCCTTCTGCTTAAAACGAACCGAAAAAGTAGGAACAAAGTGATTAATGTAGTTTTAAGGGCAAACCTGATGTCAGAAAAATCTCAAGAAAAAAAAAATTCATAAACTTAGAAAAAGATAGCAGGGCAATTCCACCTGGCAGTTTCTAGCTACTCTCTTGGCAACAGGGAAACATGGCAGAGCTTCCAAGAGTTTAATACACGTAAGTGCATACATTAACAAAGGAGATGATCATCTCCCTCCTGTTTTTCCCTATATTTAACTTGTAAAAAAACTAATCTTTCTCAGTTCTTCAGCAAATTATCTGTGTAAATTTACAGTATACTGTTAATTTGTGGACTTAGAAATAGTTATCAAAGGCCATTTTTCCTGTATTTTTCCTGTGAGTCTTTTTTAAAAACCAAAAACTGAAACACAGACCAGATTCTAATAATTCTGAGCTGAGCTGGATTACTTATATTATAAAGAAAATACCTTCCAAGTGAGATTCTAGAGTTTTGTTAAAGTAATTTAGAAGGAATGCTTACACTGAAATAGTAGAAAACACAATCTGTTGCTTGAAAAAAAAACAACAAGGAAAATTAGGCTTTTGAAAGTTCATTTTTAAGTTCTTAACCTGAAAACACATGCACGTATTAATTGTACTTTTGCATCTATGTTGATGCAAATTAGAATTTGCATAAGTGGGTGGAATATACAGTTTTTAATCCATCATTTATCTGACTAAGACAGACACGAACAACCCACAGCCCGTGGGCCGCATACGGCCCAGCGCAGCCGGTACTACAGCCCGTCCTGCAGCCCGCCCCTTGCTGCTGTGCAGAGCTGGGCGGCCCAGCCAGGCCCACCCTGGGTGCACACCCATCACTCAGAAACAACCAAACCATCAGTGTGCCACAGAACAGTCTGAGCTGAAGTCAGGACACAGGGAGGACGCAGTGCAGCACTAACTCAAGCTATGGCAAATGATTTTATGCATTCTGATACACTGGCTAAACACAGTCCTGTGAACAATGAAAAATATGCATCCTTGTTTTTCATTTTGATAAAGGAATTTGAGAATGGGTTTCAAGTTTGCTGAAAAAATCATCAATTTTTTGGTATATTTACAACTCAGTTTTCAGCCAACATAAATATATTACCTGCAAATGTTCAAATGTAATGTATAGAGTGGCAATCAGACATTTAACTCAAAGAAAAAATTGATTATGTGTCTTCATTAGACTTCCATAAGCCCTATCTTAGAGAGGAGAATATCCCTTGCTTCACAGTCACGTCTTATTCACATCATTGCTTTTTGGTAGTATGTACATTTGTGAACATACATTTGTTTTCAAGGACAAAGTAAAGGAATAGTAGAATTTCATCAAAAGTCTCTGATTTACACCTTGAGAACTCGCTAAGAATTGCGGCCCAAGACAATTCCTCTTCACTCAACGTGGCCCAGGCAAGCCAAAAGGATGGACACCCATGGACTAAGATACACTAGTTACAAGTCCTGAGAAGTCTTGAATTATCTTGATATAAGCACACTAAATTAACAGATATTCATCACCTATAAAATTTCCTTTCTAATATGCACAAAAGGTGAATTTTTTTCACATATGAAACCGGAAAAAAAATGATTTTAACTGACTCTAAAATTGAATCTAAAACTCAAACTAATTGTCAAATAATAATAATAATAATAAGGTGTTGCATAGCCATTTTGAATACCTGCTCTGTAAATTCTATACAGGAACCAAAAAGCAAAGTAGGAGGGCTGCTCTGAAAGTAATGCCTCCTATTTTGTTATGTTGGCCTGTGTTGTCAAAGACAAATGTTGGTGATACGGTACAGGTTGAACCTTCCCACCAATATTCCATTCCATTTTGTTGCTTTGAGAGAGATGGCAGCAGAGGGGCAGTCTGACACAATGGCGTCTGACATAGAAGTGCGGATGAAGCAAAGCTGTGGAACTGAACTCCTCCATGTGGAAAAAATTGCACCCATTGATATCTACTGACACCTTTGGAACATTTCTGGTGACCAATCAGTGGATGTGAGCACAGTGAGGCAGTGGGTGGTGCACACTGTTGTTGTCACCTCTGCTGGTGCAGATTTTTACAAGTGTGGCACGCAGGCTCTTGTTCATCACCAATGAAAATGCATAGCTAATGGTGGTGACTGTGGTGAAAAACAGTGTCTTGTAGCTGAGAATTTGTTCTATCAAATAGTGTTCCTGTTCTCTTTGTATCTGTTGTAGTCACCATGGAAAAATTGGGAGGCATTACTTTTGGAGCAACAAAGTACACTTCTGAAGCAGGAGATTTGCATTCAGAATTTCACCCTGGATCTACTGGTGTACAGTGGCTTTGGCAGTCTTTGAGTATGGTCAATTGATCAGGGAGAACTACAAATGCATGGTAGACTGTATTGGATACAATTTTGACATACTTCTCTGACCCAAATTATGAGTTTTAAGACTGCATTAATACAAAATGAAACAAAGACATTTGGTAGATGAAGATTATTGTTATTAATTCTGTTCACTAAAGTTTATCATTTTCTGAATGGATCGATAAATACAATCATATATTAAAGGACCCTCGATAGTGTGCACGTTAAATAGCTTCTTTAGTTGCAAAAACTGTCTTCATCTTTCAGCTGTATGAGATCTAAACTGAATGTTTCTACCTGCATATCCATGTCTGTGGTAATAGAAAGATGTGGGCTTTCTCAAGAACCACGAACAAATTTCACCGTCCAGGACACTTGCATGAAAGATAAACTGTCAAGAAATTGGCTTAATTACATGGTAGATCTATTAATGTAATTTATTGGAGAATTTCCAGGCATTATTTTATATACAGCAATTATGGTCCACCTTTCAGAAAGATGTCAGCCTGCTTTTGGATCCTTCTTCCTTCCCATCACATGTAGTTATAGGAGACAGATAGGGGAAGAGTTCTTACTTCCTTGCCGTGTCAGAGATAAGTAATTTCAAGTCATTTGTCAAAATTTTCCTCTTAATTCATTTCCAGTTACAGCTCAGCAGATAGTTCCTCATGAAATAAACACATACTTGCACAAGAAACTCCCATCTATCAAATTACAGCAACTCAAACCTAACCTGTTGGTGAGCTGCCTTAGAACCATGACTTGCTGAAAAATAAATTTAAAAAATGAAACAAGAAGCAACAAAATTATGTCCCTTCTGTGTTGGCAGTAAGTAAATAATCCCTTCCCAATCCCTATGCTATTTCTCTTCTGTTGTTTCTGTTGTGTTACAAAAGATAAGGAACAGCATGCCTGCGAGCTAAGGCAGAGTTTCTTGTCAGTCCATTATTCTTAGTTCTTAATTTTAAGTGGTTGGCCACAGCAGAAACCATTAAAAGAGGCACTTCCCTCTTTTCTGCATGCTTGGGCAAAGGTTCCTGAAGTGTTGCATTTTAAATGAATGAAAAAAAAAAAGGCAAAAGGAATTAAAAAAAAAATAATAATCTTCTTTTGCAGAGCTATGTGACATCATTTTATAAGACACTGGGATCTTATTCTGTAAGAAAATTGTACACGTGACACTCTCAGACTGCATCAGCTGAAATACCATTCAAAAAATATATGTTTTTATTTCTCAGAACAAACGCTGGTAGCTTATGACATTGTTGATATCTCAGAGGAGAAGGAGGTAAAGCGTTTCACAGCCACCTTCACAAGGAGGTTGCTACCAAGCTGCTCCTATGAATTACATGCATTTTACAGTGAGGAAAGGCAATGTACACGTTGATCAATCTTTGCTTTAGAAGGCAAACAAACATATACACACAAATTCTCTGGCCATTCACCTGCATTCACTTTAACTGAACACTTAGGGGTACTGGTCTCAGCTCTGCGCAGGTAACAAAACTCTTTTCAACCTCCTAAGCTGTCCACTGCTTCCAAAGACACTGTATCTTCACTGGGAATCTTCAAAGACTACCAAGGTTTAATTTTCCCCTTTTCTTCTCTAGCCCCATGCAACATCCTGAAGATTCCTCTCTCAGCTTCCTAAAGAGGCAGAAAGAGGTTTCTCTATTTCTCTCTTTTCTCCCTGCATCGAGATAAACTTGACAGCAGCCAGTCGGGGGGATTAAAATGGGAAGAAAATAACTTCAGATCAAATATTTAGCTGATATCTTTTCTCCTAGATTATCAGCGGGAGATGTGGATACGTGTTTCTGGGTAAGCCACTGTTCAGCAAACTATTTGCTTTTGATTGCAAAGTGACTGTAAAATTTTAATAATGTGTAACTGCTAGCAACTACACTTCAAAACATTCCAGGAATGACTGACTGCTAAGAATACAGATTTTAAAAAAAAAAGTTATTATTTTTAAATTTATGTTAAAAAATTAATGGATATACTTGCCTGTTTGGTAGCAGGATGACACAAGCTGCACAGAGAAGCCCTGACGTGCCCTAGGCCGTAACAAGCAGTGGGAGCAGCCGTAGGCGTTCACGCTTACGCTCTCTGCCCGTCTCCTGGGCTAACACGGGAGCCAAGACGAGAGCCAGGCAGCCCAGGCTGCTGCTCCTCGTGAAGCCGCGACCCCGCTGCCGCCCTGGCGCGGGGCTGGAGCCGCAGGGCGATGCCAGCCCGTTGCAGCCGGCCCTGAGAACGAGCGCCACGAGCCGAAACCTCTGTGAGAGGCGGGCGCGCGCTGCCTCACGCGGCCGTGTTTGAAAAAGACCGTTACCACCGCGTGGCGACCGCTGGGGAGGCACGCGCCGGGTGCGCGGGGCAAGGAGCGGGGCCCTCCGTGCTGGGAGCGGTGCTGCGGGCAGCGGCCGCTGGAGAAGGGCAGGACACGACCTGGCCTGGCTTAGGAGTAGTGAGGGCGGCATGGAGACTCTGGAGAGTCTGGAAGCTCGTGTGTGCCGCTGCATGTGGAGGAAGGCGTGAGGAGCTGAGGAGTCGCTGATGAAGTGGGAAAGAAATTGCCAAAATGGGGGTGAGTCCTGCTCCGGTGCTGCGGGCTCATCATGCCCTCCAAACAGGGTTCCTGAGGGAAGGAGGGAGGGAGGGAAGGAGGGAGCTGTCTGGTGGGGCACTGAGCTGCATCAGGGCACAGCAGGCTGCTAGAGTGACCGCCTGGCAAGGCTCCCAGCACACTTCAGGCTGCCCAGATCCCAGCAAAAAGGGGTCCAGCTTCCCCAAGTGTGAATACTCAGCAGTCATTTTCTCAAAAGGAGATTAATGTGCGACACGCAGCTACTGCCCCAGTGAGATGTCTCTGCACAGCCACAGCTGGAAAACCAGAATCTTTGGGCATCCTGTGGCTCATGGAATCATTGCTCTGGGTATTTGTAAACTTTAGTCTGCATAAGGGAGTGAGCCTTTGGAATCAGTGGAGGGATGGGTATATGGAGCAATGACAAGAACCTGCTGTTGTGGTCAGCAGAAAGACACATCCCCATGGAAGAAGAAAGCATGCACTTAGACAAATAGTTAAACTGCTGTAAACTGCTCCCTGCGAAATCAAGAACAAGATCTGGGCTCTGTAACAAGAGATTATTATGGTGTCAAAGCCAGCAATCTAGTTTTCAGAGACAATGGGATGAAAATTGTAATATATTTTGCCATTACTGTAACTATTTGTAATTATTTTCCACTACTGTAATATTTGTAACTATTTCCACTATTGTGGAAATATTTGTAACTATTTCCACTATTCCACAATCACTATTGGTTGTGTAGAGGCAGGGGCCAAAACTTGTTACAGCTTGATACACAGGAGAGGTGAGGCTTAAATGTGACAGGCTTTGACAGAGTCAACCTGTTTTCCAAGGCATGGAGTGGAATTCTGTATGTATATGCACATAATACTAATGTCAATCCCTGATGTCCGATAGGAGGGGAAGAGTTTGTAATGTGTCTATCTTAAGAATCTGATGATGGTAAAAATAGAGTTTACAATTCACATGTATTCAAACAGTTCTTTAATAATCTGTTTCACAGAGGTGAAGGGTGAAATGTTTGGGGTGTAAATAGGGTTTCAGTAATGATGTCCTCAGAGTACCTAGGGCAAGGGAGGGAATAAAGGATGTGAACTGCCCTGTGCCAGTCACAGTTGGTTCCATCATGAAATGAATGAAAACAACCCAACCCGTGCCAAAGCTTCCTCCAGTCAGAGGAGCATGGAGCTACTCAAATGTATCTAGAAAGGGCAATAACTCCTTGGGGCAGGAGACAAAGGAACTGACCCAAGGTTATACAAAAGGAAAGATGTAAGGAGACATGAAGAAGTGTTTAGAGAAAAAAAGGAGGAGACATGGAGGGAGACATTGTGGGGCACACAGCTGGAGATGCCTGTTTGGAAGGTGGTCTTCCACGCCAGAGGCATATGCCTTTGATGGAACTGCAGTGCAAAGCCAAAGCAGGGATATCTCTATGGATGAGCTGTGCCAGAGCAGGGATACTCCCAAGTGGGATGTAGTCTGTAGGCAATCTGTACTGGAGTGGGTACAGCATCAAAAGGACTGTAGCCCATAGAGGAATCCATGCAAGAGAAGGAGGACATAAAAAGCAAGGAGCACTGGAGGAAAAAAGTCAGAGGCATGAAGGAACAAAGGAAGCGGTTATGCACTGACACCAGCCTGCTGCTACAACCTTGCCTTGCCTATGGAGTTTAGAGGGTCAGAATTTCATATACAGTGAAAACAAGAGAAGCTGAGATTAGGAAAGGGGAAGAAGAGGTGTTTCCTAAGTGTTTCTTTTTTACTTGTTTGTTGTCTTTTTCCATCTTCCAATATCTGAACTGATAGTTAGATTTTATGTTAATTGACCATAAAGTAAGTGAAATTTCTGTAGTCTTGACTGCCCATGTCTGATAACATCCAGAACATGTAATCCCAGATCATGAATCAAAGTTTCTGGAGTTATTTGCCTGAATAGACAAGTTGCAACACAATGCCCGTTCTGTTGTTTTGCAGTGAATGTGGCTGCCTTGGGACTCAGGGACGTAGAGAACAGCAGATGTACAAATTGGCAGTTCTTTGGATGCCTACCTCATGATAAATAACTTTCATTAAGAAATGGCTATTTCTCCCCACTGAGTCTGTACAGCTAAGATCAAATGAATCCCACTCTAGGACCGGCAACTATCCTTTGAGTGTTATGATACACGCAGACATTGGGAATAGAACAAACTTCTGCCTGCTTCCTGCCATTGGCAAATAAAAAGTTTTAGATATAAACTGAGAAATCTTTGACAGACCAAAAAACTCCTCTTCTGAGACCATCAGGAGGAATTTTGAAAGTGGCTTTAATGAAGTCCGGACTTTATTCTCTGTCTGTGAAAACAAAGGTTATGAAACTTATGCTACCGAGTATTCTAGGTGTAAGGTTCTTGTCCGGCATGGGCTTGTTCATATATTTAGTTCCTGCATAGCAGGTAAAATTCTGACTGCACTGTAATCAATGGCAGTTTTGCCAGTGCCTTAAATAGGGCCAGGATTTCACCTTCAGGTCAATGGGATTGCTTATGTGGTAGAGAGTGAATTACATGTGCAAACGTGTCGAAGGCTTTGCTGAAGTCTAGGTAGACTACAGCAACAGCCTTTCCCTCATCTACCAGTCTGGTCACCCAGTCATAGAAGGAGTTACCCAGCCATAGAAGGAAATAATAGGTATATACGCTTCCATGTATGCATCAATGTGTGTATATTTGCACAAGCCATGATGTTCTCATTTATCTCAGGTATTTTTCAGGTTACACTAGTCTTTTTGAGTTGATCTTCCTGAGCAGGTGTTGAGTCATTCCAGGCTCGTGGACACTCTTAGCAGTCTGTCTGCTATACTTTCAAAGAGTTCCTAAAGTGAGTGTAGGCTGTGATCTTGCAGCAGCATTTCACTAGAGGCATAACTGATCAGGAAGTGTGTACACCTGGCGTGACTTTGGAGGAAGGTCTGTCTTTATTCTTCTCTGAAAAATAGCGAGTGTGTTTCTATTGCTATTAAATGTGCTATACTGACAGCTTAGTAACCTTATTGCATTAAGCACAGTGTAAATACACACAGAGAATGATCTTCACAATTGCAAAGTTACATTTTGCTAGAGTACTGTAGGGGACAGCGATTTATTGAATAAATAAGTGGGTATGCATTTCTAATCATTTCCCCAATTGTAAAAGTGATAGAATTTCTTACGTGTTTGGAGTGGGAATGGGGGAGATCAACTTCAATTATTTTCACTACTGTAGGGATGGTTGGAGAAGTGACTTTTTCCAAAACTCTTAATTTTATTGTTTGAAAAATGCTATTAAAAAACAGTATGACATGTAAGAAATGTTTTCTGAAGATAATGTTTTGAAAAAACAGAATGCTGAATATTTCATTTTGAAAATGGTGAAACTTTATCAAAGCAAACATCACTTAAGTGAGAAGAGACTTCCATAGCCTCAGCTTTTCAACCAAAGTTATTCACTCCATTCGATATATATATATATATTTGTATTTGTTCGATCAGAGCTGCAGTTCTAGTGAATAAAATGTAATCTAGCTTCATTCCCACACGTATTTTCCTGCTGTGTTACTTGCATTCCAGTACACATGCACTCAGAACAAAATTAGTCAGAACTTGTTTTCATGCCACAGCATCAGTTATTGGCCTGTATCTGAACTACCTTGGAGGCAGCCTGTTAGCTTTGGTGATGAAGATGTGCAAAAAATCTTCTCCATCTTTTCTTCTGCTACTGCTTCCTTAATCATACATTTTACTTAACCTGGATTATTGTAATCATCAGAGTGAACATATTTCCCCTCTTCCGTTGTTTTTGGGTTTTTTTTTTTTTTTTTTTTTTTATTTTTTATTTTTTATTTTTTTGAGTGACAGAAAATACAGTGAAGACAAATTGGCCTTCACTGGCACAGTGAGCAAGCATATCATGAAAATGTGTCAGAAAAATATTTCTGTATATCTTGGCTGAAATTTATATGGATGTTGAGATTTTTATTGTTCTAGTTCATTGTGTTATCTGAAGCAATTTATTGTGGCTTCTTGGATACAAATTCACTGGATTCATGCTTGAGTACTAACACTTTCTGTGCATGCTTTACTATATATATATATATAATATATATCAGATAAGAATTGTTGATATATAGTTTCCAGTTTCTCATATCTATTCTCTTACAACACTGTGCTCCAAGTTTTTTCTTAATTTCCTCTTACCACTGTATATTTGATTTGCCTTCCTGCCTCCTATCTGGAAAAGGGATTTGTATTGATGGACCATATACCCAAATAGGCTTTTGCATAACATTCCATGATCAGTCTTCTATTCAGCTGCAAATTTCATGCCTTTTCAAAGGACTTTTGCTAGATTTCTAGTTCTATTTGCTCCTTTGTCCAGTTAATCCTTAGACTTTCATAGGGACTGAAGGGGAAAACCTAATGAATTTTTATTTTCAGAGTTTTCTGCAGAGTATATAGAGTACAGAAATAAAATATACTGTTTCCATTATGATGTTTTTCTAGGATGTTAGGATCTCGATTTTCCCATCTGCTTTTGGAAGAGAGTACTCAGTATGTCAGGCTCCATTTCCCTTATTGTCCTTCACTTACAAAGCTCTCTGCTGAACATTTGCAGACATCATGTAGTAAACAGAGCCCAATCATTGTAAAATATTGCACAACATCTTTTTTTGCTTGGAGTTTCTTTGTACGACTAATTTGACAAGCAGGATGTCTCTAAAATTTGCTTCCTCTCCTCTTCAATTTAATGCTGTCTAAAGCCGGTTATCCACAGTGCTGAGTCATTCCATACTAGAGTCTGTGCTGATATAGATCCTGATTCATAGAATCATTGACCTTATGATTCACAAGGCTTTCTCTGCTTAAGAAAACTGCCAATGTCTGAAAGTCAAATCATACCTCATCTTTAAACTTCTTTTTCTCCTGTGATAAAATGCTTATCGTAATATAATGCTTTTAGCTATTCATGCAGAATATCGAACTTAAATAAGTGATGCTGTATCTTATATACTGGAATTGCTTACTGATTTGTTATTAATATATTCAAAATAATTTTATTCTTTTAATGGTTTAGTCTTAAAATTCTTGGCTTTAGGAAAAATACTTTCATACTTTCCTATATGTACACGCTACATATCCCTTTGTAGTAAAACTCAGGAGGCCGTTTGCTTGTTCTCATCAGTTTCCCTTTGTGTTCAAATTAGCATACGTGTCTGTACATTTTTAGTGACATTCTTGATTTAGATTTGAATTTCCTTCATAAATGGAAAAAAATCGTACTAAGATATGGACGCCTTATTATATCCTTCACTGTTCACAACTATATCACATTAAGGGAGAGGCAGTGCAGTGTGATGTCTTATTGCCACTGATGTGAACTGGAACTATGAACTTCATTGTTGTTTAAGCACTTCATATGACCAAATGGCATGGAGATTTTTCAGGAAACCTGGGCAGAGTTATTTCATTTAAGAAAACAGACATGGCATCTTTGTAGATAAGGTGGAGGTAGGGAGGTGATTATGTGCTTATTAATAAATCCAAAACAAAACTCTGTGAAAAAAAATATGCTATACAGTATTCTCCACTCAGGAAAAAAACAAAAGAGAATGACCTGTAAGTGGTAGTCATTGTTTGATGTGCTACTCAAAGATATTTAAATATTGGAACAAGGACAGTTAAATAATTTCTGTAGAATAAAACAGAAAAAATAAGCCATTTAAATATAGTTATATTCTCCTACTTTGTTTAAATGCCAAAATGAGCTACAACCAATATGTATGTATTTTATCTATTTAAATTTTATATATTATGTTTCTAAGTCCCTCCTGAATTATGAGGAATTTGGCTGCTTATAACTGTAGAAGTGTGTTTCTTAGAAAATTTCTAGTTCATATGGTGTGCTTTAGTTGTGTTCTGCTGGCACCCAGAACCAGTTTTTTTTCTTAAGTAATATTGAGTTATCTAGAGTTATTTAGATACTATATAAAAGTTTATTTTCACTGCTGAAAGATGTGGTACCGTCTTCAATGTTCATAATTCTAAAGCTGTTCTGTGAAAAGAATAATACCGTGGGTGAAGTTAAAGGTGCTTTTCTGCGTGACAAATGCAAGTGCAACTTGTGTTGCTTACTGCAAAAAACGTAAAGAAAAGCATGTGAAATATGCTGTACAATAGCTACAGAAAGCAACATTAGGAATATTTTCATTTGCATTGTTCCTTTACGTGTTTGGGACTCTATCCAATTGTGTAGCTCTATATTTATCTCTAATCTCTTATAAATTAAATGTTATTCTTTTATAGTAAGCAATAGTTCAGTCTTTCCTAATTGTGGCTGATTGGAGCACCAGTGACTTGAGCCTTATTCAGTGGCTATGTATCTATATTTTGGGATGAGAACATTGCTGAGTCAGCATGACAATAAATTGCAAAGAATGTCTTTGCGAATGGGTTGTTCTTGCACATCTTACCAGTGCTTACATGCTTGAATGACTACAGCCAAATGCTCTTTGTTAGTCATTATGAAATCCCCCATCCCACCTCATGTAATTCTAGACCAAGCTACTTCTAATTCTCAAAGTTTTGAGTAATTTCTTTGAAGGAATGACGTAAGAATAGCAGTGATTCACTCTGATAAGCCTATGCAACCACAGAAGCTTGCCAAGCTGGAGAATTAAATGTCCAAAGTCAGTGTAGAGACTTTTTGGGAAATAAGATAAAAACATTTAATTCTAAGAAAGCTCACATATTCTTACTGAATATATTCCTTTGTTTTTCCTAAGGGCTTTATTTAGAAGTTCTTTAAGGTGTATGGGAATTCTAGTCTTTCATTCAGAGATGCAGTAAGAAGTACCCAAATCCCTAGAAAAATTTAATTTGTCACATTTGGATTTACAGTCTGGCCTTTCTTTACCTCTGCATGTTCTTCAGCTTACAATGCAACACGGAAAATGTTTCTTCCTAGGTCAGTACCTTAATTATACAATCTGCTTTTTCTCTCTATGATTCAAGTTCTCTCATACTATGTCCCAGCTTCAGTGGAAGGAGCGCAATTCCATCATTTAAACCACTCTGTAGCTTACTGTTTTTCTGGGGAACCAGTGAGTGATGCTTTAGAGTACTCTGCTGTGGAAAATCAAGTCAAGATCTCCCGTTTGTCTTGTGAAGACTCAAATTATTATGATGCACCATGATTCACATTTCTACATTTTCTCTTAAAGAGAAAACATCTTGTGAAGAAGAGTTTACAATCTGAATCATGAATATCCCAATGCCTGGATAGGAAGATAAAACTTCTGTGCCACATATGTCTTCCTATCTACACTTCCCTATTGTTTCCTGTTGATCAGTTCCTCTCAAATGTTTGAAATTTTCTCAGCTGTTTTTCTATTTGCCATTTTCCATTGATTGTATAAAGCATCCACATATGTCAGTTTTGGGTACAAAGTCAGGTGGAGTCAGGTGCCAACATTTTGATAACATTTTTCATTTAACTGCTGCATTTGTGTTAAAAGTGCATATTACAAGTAAGCATTAATACATTTTTGTCTTTCATATAAGTAATGATGGCAACAGTATTATCCAAAAAGATCTGAAATACTATTAAGAATTGTATCAAACTCTAAAGCAACTAAGAGGATTAGTTAAGCTGTAAGAATTAGTCTTGTTACATTGAGAAGTAAATGAAACTTCAGTAAGAAGTATAACCTGTTCTGCCACGTTCACTGCGCTGGCCTGGAATCCCTTGGATTTATTGCCTTATTGGATAGGTTTTCTCTTAAATTCCATACAGTAAAAGAAAGAGCCCTATTAGCTGTTTTCAGTTTTTTAAAACATAATTACAAATCATTACCCACTTTGTAATAATGCCAGGCATGTGAAGTTTCATGAAAATAATTGTATACAAAACTGCTATTGATACAAACGCTATTGAAGTCTGTTGATAACAACCATGTAATGACTTCCAATTCCTACAAGAAGAAAATAGATGATGACCCAAAATAGGTGACTGGTAAACCTAGGAATAACCAGAAAATAATACATTATACAGTTCCCCTGCTATCTTCATTTTATTCTATTGATTATAAAAGAATGTAAATAAGAGACAAATAGAAACCCAAAGGGTTACAGATAGCAGCAGCTGAAGCAAAACTCTTTGAACTATACTACATTTTCACAAAATGTGAAAAGTACTCAAGGGATGTAATTTACATACCAGTGACAACCAATATTGCTTTTATGTGATACACCAAAGTAACACGAAACTTAGATGTGAAAACTTGCAAAAGCGAGAATAATACACCATGCACTGGTTTTAGAGGAGGACAGAAGACATCAGAATATTTCATTAGACTGATACATTTTAGGAATAGTTGTATGAATAAAGCCAGGTTTTTGGTAGGACAATAATTTTTAACTTGTCATAAGTAATAAGTGGATAGGATCTTTTGCAGCCCTTGAATAACCAAATGTCATGTTACTTACACTGAGACTTGACCTAACAAAATCCATGCATAACTAATGTGCATACAGAGCAATTCAATAGTGTTAGTGGCATTACTTCTCTCTGTAGAAGGTGCTAGCAACTTCTAAGTCCCAGCAGATCATTATCCCAGATAATTTCAGCACAGGAAGACTGAAGAAAATAGGAAAATGAGTAAAAGGCATAATATTGAACATAGCTCCAAATGAGACTTGTAATTCAGAACTACTGTAATTCAGAACTAATTTAATTCAGAACTTCTAAAATCTAACAGTACTGAGTGAAAGCGAGTAAAATCTTCCAAGTTATAAATTCAGATATGTGAGAAATTGGAAAGAATGGTATGAAGTGTGGAAATACACACATCTTTTACCTGAGATACAAAATGTAAGACTAACAGATTGAAGCCAAAAGGTGGAAAAACAAGAGCACTGCATGCTTTAGTCCAACAGTGTTGAGGAACATTCAGTGCATTCAGCTCTGATACTATCAGTAAAGCTTGAAAAATGTCCTCAGTCATAAGATAGAGTAATTTTAATTCAGGAAGAACTGGATAATAGTGAGATGTGGAATACACACTATTAAGAATCTATATTTGTTCACAGAATATTTCTTTTGGCCTCAGCTTGAAAAGATTAATCGTGCTTTTGGTGAACTCTATAGATAAGTAGTCCAAACCAGTATTTGATATATAACTGGTATTCCTGTTCGCTTTAACCTTTCAGTTGTGTCTACATCAGGGTATCCTTTCCCCAGACAAAAGAATTTCTTTCTCAAATTAACTTCCTGCTTTAATTACTGCTCAAATAATACAGTAATCAATAATGCAATACAGTTCACAGTTGACTTTAAAGGAATACATAATTTGATCAATAAAGCCCTTATGCCCATGCTTGTGCCTCTACTTTATGCACCTTTAGTATGCTCTTGTACTATTTTTGTTACAGTAATTGTTGTAGCCTTTTAAATATATTTTAATGACATAGATCTCTGTGCAGGGTCTTTGTGTGTATTTGGTGAATGAGCGAAAGGTAGCTTAATGGGTAATAAGTAATGGAGAATTGCATGTTCATTCGCTGTCATTTCCCTATGAAAAGGGATTGTTTAAATGCTGATGTGAGAAATAAGGGTTTCAGGAAGAGCAGGAGAGTTCTGGCATTGATTTCAGTAAGAATAGGGTAGGATCTGAAGTTTTTATTTATTCAAATAGACTATAGAGAGTTAAAAGGAGAGCACAGAAGTGTTTAATATGTTAAAAAAAAAAGGCAACAAAAATTTCAAATTTTTAATATATTTCTATTATAAAATATTATGTTTTTATTTAAAATAATGTTTTGAATGCAGAAGTGGAGAATATGTGTGAACAATGCTTTCACAAATATGTTTTGGATTGTTTTGGGTGGTCCTGTGTGGAGCCAGGAGCTGGACTCAGTGATTCTCATGCATCCCTTCCAACTCAGAATATTCTGTGTTTCTATGTTTGTATGAATTGAGCAGTCTTAAGGAATTTACCTGAGTGAGCACTGGTATGTGATCATATGACTCCAGGTTGTTAGAACAATTCTTGTTGTGGCTCTAGCATACACTGGTTAGCTCTCTACAGCGTAGTCCCCTTGCTTTGAGAAGAGGACTGCAGTCAGTAGAGGACATGTAGCCACCTAATCATGGAGGTTAAGCTTGCTAGCAGAGGCGTGATCTGTTCTTTGACAGTTGATCCCACAGTGGTTCTGCATTTAATCAATTAGTTTGAATGTAGCCTGTAAACATCAGATTTACTGTACAGAATTTTACAGGGAATCAGAGAATATCCCTGATTCACAGATCATTTAGAGCTAATTGAAGGGTTTTAGTGTGTTTTTAAAGAACTATACTGCTGCTAATATTTCTCTGGTTTCTCTAGTGCTTTTAATAAAACTAGAGAACCATCAAGACAAAATACTGAATTTGAACCTACTGAATCATAATATTACTTTTCCATTCACTCATATTTAGTATAAACCCTAAAAAACTGACTCAGCACACCTTTGTGTTACGTACTTCCACTAAAGAGCAATGAACACTAGTAATACGCACTAAGTACTGGTAAGGGTGCTGCAGGCTAAATGCCAGTGTATTTGACTAAGGAACTAAGCCTCGAATCAATTAAATCTCAGTTGCATGCAGCAGATAGGAAACAAATAGATTCTGTTCCCTGCAATCCTCCTGCTTCTTTTATATGCTTTAAATTCTTTGGTGGCTTACAGTCAACTCTAAACTTACTCTTTCCAGTTCATAAAACGAGGTGATTGAAATAGTCCTGTCTAAAGAACAGAATAGAAAAGGGAAAGTGTGGGAGGAGGCAGGTGCTCCTCATGATGATTCTTCGTTTTGGAAAGCATAGTCATCTTACAGTCTTTTGCTGGAGTCCCTTCACTTTTTCTTCAGCGGTATACATTCTTCTGCTATTCATAGCTCCACCAGCTCTCACATCAAGCATCACTGAGGAAGGAAGGTTATATGCATAGCATGGGTTTTGTGTATGTTATTGTACTTGTGTGTATGTTATTGTACTTGTACACACACATTTTTTTTTTTTCCCGAGAGCATGGAAGTACACTAGATAGGCCCTATTGAGATAATTATGGGGGGAAAAAAAGTGGAAATAGATGGTATGGAATGTAGCAAAAAATTTAGTTGACTTTTTTATTAAAAAGAATAATCTATTTTATCTACAGTAGGAAACAAAACCCTAGACTGTAGGTGGTATTCTCTGCAGCATCGTTAATAGGCGCTGAAGAAAAGCAGGAAGCTGGCAGAAAAGGTTGAAAGTAGAAAAAATGCTAAAAGGCTGACTTTATATTTCTAGCTCTAAGTTTAAATGTTATCTAGCAACACACATCCACCCTAGAATAAGCCAGTTCATACAGGTCACCAGACCACATCCAAACTTTGTGGGATGGAAAAATTAAGTTATGTTAATGACTTTAATATACAGTACTGTATGAGCTAACACAGATATTCCCAAAAGTTTAATTGTAATGACATGACATTCAGTGATGGATAAAGACCAGAAGAATTATTCAACATCGTAGGAAATTTTACTGTTTGGACTGAATTAAACATACACAGCTGATGTATTCAAGCGGGCGTTAGTCCACTTATGTCTATATAAACTAAGTTTAGCACATGGAAGCCTTCTAAGATTTCTATAAACTTTTTGGTCTGCCAGTTAGGCAAGGAATTGCCCATGCAGTGTGGTATTGTATAGGCCAAGGGCACTTCTGACAAGCCCTTTTTTTTTTTTTTTTTTTTTCATTTTTCTCTGTACAGTGAAGCTTGTGAGTAGTTTCTTAGCCCATTACCACCATGCCTACTAAAGCATGTCCTAGGTGCCACACATACCTTTCTCTTGAACACCTCCAGGGACGGTGACTCCACTACTTCCCTGGGCAGCCTGCTTCAATGAGTCACCATTCTTTCTGAAAAGAAATTTTTCCTATTATCCAGACTGAAATTACTACAGTTGTCTGTCATTGTCTATTATTTGGGGTCAGGTACCGTTTCATAAATATTTTGTACTGCTCTCAACTTCTTAGGCGATCTAAAAGTTTTAAGCAGATGATCTCACAGTTTAAGTATGTGCGTACATATACTTCTGTTTTTACAGTAGGAAATTAAGAAAATAAGTCATTGAAATTATAAATTTAACTACATGGGAATCTGTATGTAACACTTGTCTATCTGTGGAATTGATTTACTTAGAGGCTGCTCTGTGGATAATTAATGTTCTTAATATTTCAGTATCCCCATTAGTAAGAGCTGCTCAATTCTGAAAAAAATAATCTTTTCTTTATTTGNATATATATTTGCTGACCTTAAACAGAGGAATCATGTTCAGAAGCTGCAGGTGAATGTAGAAAAGGAATAGCTTGAATATACTTTGATTAGCTCTGCCCATAACTAGTAGCACTTAGAGAAACAATCCAGCCTGAGCAGAGAGATAGACAGCATGACCTAATGGATCTCTTCCATCTCTTAGTGCTATGATTCTACTATTTCATAATAAAATGCATTAAAAATAGATTTACATAACAGACTGGAACAGCTCCAAGCTAGCAATTTCCATTTCTCAGGAACATAATAAATATGTAATTNTTTCATAAATATTTTGTACTGCTCTCAACTTCTTAGGCGATCTAAAAGTTTTAAGCAGATGATCTCACAGTTTAAGTATGTGCGTACATATACTTCTGTTTTTACAGTAGGAAATTAAGAAAATAAGTCATTGAAATTATAAATTTAACTACATGGGAATCTGTATGTAACACTTGTCTATCTGTGGAATTGATTTACTTAGAGGCTGCTCTGTGGATAATTAATGTTCTTAATATTTCAGTATCCCCATTAGTAAGAGCTGCTCAATTCTGAAAAAAATAATCTTTTCTTTATTTGAATTTATTTGTTTTATAGTATTTCTTCTTTAAAAAGCCAATATTTTCCTCTGTTCCCAATAAAAATAATTTAAGTGACCATGGAAGGATAGCTATAGGAGTTAAAACTAGGCTGGAGAGGATTTTTCTTTTTTCTGTTTACTTTTTTCTTTTTTCTTTTTTCTTTTCTCTTTTCTTTTTTTTCTTACTATGATGGCAATACTTTCTAATATTTAATGTTCTGATGAGACAAATTGACCTCCAGGATAGTTTTACCTGTAAATATATATATATATATATATATATACAAAGAGGATACGCAGAGCAAGGGCTCACAGCCACTGGTGACCCTTCCTCCCGGCTAGCCCCTTCCGTAAC